>CAKKOB020000041.1:82997-107577 GCA_918844115.2 Phlebotomus perniciosus
GGGGAGAGCGGGGCACTTTCAAACAGGGGCAGTTTCAAAAAAGTCTTTTTACTGGCTGTTTTTGGAGCAGGAGAGACTAAACTACCATGATATCGAAGGGGTAGCAGAGGTGCATCTATGCTAAAATAATAGTCATCCTCGTGTTTGTGTATTAATTATTAATGCTAAAATAATGCTAAAATGCTAAAATAATAGTCATCCTCGTGTTTGTGTATTAATTATTAAAAATATTATTAAAAAAACACGGTCTTTTAAAAATACTTCAATTTTACTTTTTTACTTAAAACTGGACTCTCGCAATAGTTGGTCGGAAAGTTGATAATAACAATTCAAACAGGTTATTTAAGAGAGATAATTATGTATTTTTTGTTGGCCTCACGTTAAGCTTACTTCTGTTATGGTATGATGATTCTTAGGACTACAATGGGACACTTTCAAACAGTCATAAATCTTGAACATAAAGCAAGATATATGACTAAATTTATTTTCTAATTTTGTAAAGTGACTAAAACAACCAATAAAACCTTTAAATTGAGAAAAAATGACTATAAATAAAAAAATTAACATTTTGAGAAAAATGTCAAAAATTGGAACTAAAAGCATTGGAGAGACAATACTTTCAGTAAACATGCATATTATTAAGTCCATTAAGTCATTTAATTAAATAGTAGTTTAGTCTCATTCGCTTAAAAAATGGGGCGAGAAACAGCCCTGAGAAATTACCGACTCGTGGAAAATCCTACCTGCCGGAAAAAACTATGGCTTTTCAAGGGGCGAGCCAAACTGTTTTTTAAGCCTATGCCCAGGGGTAGCCAATAGGCTATATAAAGTTCCAGTGCTATTTACTGTCCTTCCACAAAACTATCCTGAACAAAAACCTTAAATTTGTGTTTGAAACTGCCCCGCTCTCCCCTACTTTAATTCTAGTTATTCTCATGAAAAAGTTTCAGTTTATTTGTACTTCTTCACAATTTATATTCGCAGTGTTGAATTTGGGTCCAAGACAAAGTTGTTCACATTCACACAACAATCTCATTAATTCTGATGCTTTAACTCTTTCTCTTTTTTCTGAGGAAGTTTCCTGTGGGCGAAAAATGACCAATTTGGAGAGTGAAAAGCACACCAACTCTGTGTAATGTGGTAAAATATCGTTCACATGAATCGGAGCTGCTAAAAGGGCAAAAGTGAGCACAAATAAAACACCCAAATAAATTCCTCTCAAGTGTTTTTGGCCAGCTATTTGCATAGCTGTTACGTGATTACATAAATCCCAACATAAAGGCATAATTAGAGTTGAGAAATTTTATTGCCTTATTTGGGATTAGAAGCGCTCTGGGAAACATTTTTCACAAGGCTATGGAATTTATGTGACATCGTCTCGAGGATCCGGAAGGACGAGTCAGCGGACATTTTGAAAATGAAGGAATTTCACGGTCTATACATATCGATGTATCCGCTTAAATGGGGCCAAAGAGGATTGAATGGGGTGTGTTTTGAGGGAAAATTTGCTGACGATGTCACACTCCATGGAGTAAATCCGTCACAATTGTGTATAGTTCACAATGAGTTTGTGTTTGAGGAAAGTTGGAAATTGCAAAACACACCACTTCACTCATCACTGATGCCGAACCCAAAATTTAGTTTGTGCTAATCACGGAGCTTTTGTATGAGATTAGATGATACAGGGATTCGCATGTTGAGCACACAAAATGAATGGATCTGTTGCCCGGAAATACTCAACAAATTGCTCATGGGTCTCTCGCAGTAAATAGCGCACAGTGAAATTAATTAAATGTTAGTTGATTTATTTTAATTCGCAACAACTCAGGACACGTACCAAAGGGCAAAATGCTGTCTGTGCAGCAAATATGCTCCCTTTTGATCCTGGTACGACTATGCTCAGTCGCTCAGAAAGGTTTGAAGTTGGTGATGCCCATTACAAATTGCAAAATCAGGAGATAATTTAAATTGAAGAGAGATCTTGATGGAGTGAGGGAAAAAGCTCTTCTACAAAGCATTTGAAAATAGAAATGAAATCCCATAAGCACAATGGTCTATACCTTATGAATGGCATATTTTATATTAGATTATAGCAGCGATTAAATTGCCATGAGCTTGTGCTAAATGGTGGGAGGAAAAAATCAAGTCAGATAAATTGCTCGAGACGAGAACAGGATGTTGAACGTTAGAAATCAAACTGGGTTGAAAAATATTCAAGAGTCGTGGATGAAAAATTCAATTAAATTCAATATAGCTAAATTTATATCTCCTCAACACGAGGCCTCTTTTTTCTGTGAAGGAACGCGCTATATAATTTCTCCAGACCACCCCATCGTTTTTTAATGCTTTTTTCATATAGCCAGATTTTTTTGATGTTGCCTGTAAACATTATGAAAAGCATTTTTGCAAGATATTTGGCTAAAACCACCCGAAAAGCCAGACCCTTATTCAATTATTTCGCCAAGGGCGAAAATATGGCCACAAAAAATTCAATAAATTTTAATTTGATTACACACAAACGAATGTGGGGCTATTAATTTCTTGTATGCTCATTTTAACTCATGTTGTATATACTTAGAGTATCGAATAAAGATTTTCCTTTGTGTAACCTAAGTGATTGTGGAATAATTTTACATCCCCTGGGGGTATGTCTGTCAAATATAATTTTCCTAATTTATTTACCTATATGGAAATTTAAATAAACAGAGCATAATCAAACATAGTGGTGGCTATATTGTGGGAGAGATTTCTGGTTGGAGCACAAATAATCGATAATTGCTTCTCTTTGCAGACCACTTCTCGTCATCATCGCCCTTTATCTCCGGATGGAGGATAAGACACTTGTTAACCGTTCCTAAATATTTAATTTGGCTTTCTGCTGTTTTATCTCTCACACATTCTTCATCAACACATTTCTCCTTCAGCACAAAACATGTTTGTGATGACCAAGAAATTTAGTGCTTCGATCAACCTTGTGAGGCGAAAAAGAGATGGGGTGTTGCCGACCGAGTCATTTATTCACCCTATTTATCTTTTCGCCACAAAATGCGGTGATTATGTTTTATGAGAAGATGTGGCTCAGGAAGCCCTCCACCGTCGTGCAAGACACCAGCACACCCAAAAAGTCACGCGGTGGCGAAAGAAGGAGTGCTTGAGAAAGAAGAGACCCGAATCAAGGCGGAAACTAATGGAAAATCGCTGTTAATAGCACATGGTCTGATGATAAAATAGGGTGAGAAAATCATTAAGGATTGGAGATTGAATGTTCCGAACTTGAAGGTACAGGTGGGCTAGCCAAGGTTATAATATATGTGAAATTTCATTACAAAATTATTGTTATGTATCGCACGTAATTATAAAGCGTCAGCTTTAGGAAAAGTTTTATGAAGGGCTTATGATAATTTGTGTCTTTTAATTTAACTTTGTGTATAGAAGAATTGACATAAATATTTTAGTTTAGCAATACATATCATTTGACAAATATTAGACAGCAAGACGGTATCTCACAGTAATAAAATATGACATAAAACCTATAAATATGTAATAGTCTGCTAATTCAATCAACATGTAATAAGTTGGAGACTTCCGGAAATATGCAATTTGTTCCATAAAGTTTTCTTATTTATGTTGTTCCATTAATTTTAGTGACATATGCGAGAAACTGCCCCGAAGGAAAAGGGGTTTATGATTTATTCGTGTATTAATTTATATTGATGTTACACATTTATATGATTGAAGGTTTACTATTATGCTTGAAAGTGTTAACTCATCAAAATGCGTACTGCATTAGATTTCCTATAGGAAATTGATTATATACATATCTGACATACAGATTAGGCCCTATAATCACAAAATCAAATGATACGTCATCAAGTGAAAAGCCATCAAACATTGCAATTAATAATTCTAATAAAAGCCGATTATGCAACGAAACCTGAAATTGATTGATTGATGGTGCAATCCATCTACCTACCTATATTTAATGAATGACTCAATTCATATGACTATAAATACGCCTGTCTAAAGGGGTTTTGTAGGTTTTGTATCAATTCCTATTAGGAAAACCTTTAGCACTTCTGAATATTTAAACAAGTCAAATTTTTTTTTAGAAAAATGGCAAATCTGGAGAATATCTTCTACAAATTTACCACAAATATGCAAAATTTCTCTAATAAGAAATATTATCTCACTAAACTTAACACACTCTCTTAAATGACTTTGAACGATATTACCTCGCTTGCCAACTATGTAAAGACTTCAGAGTCAATTTAATATCAAAATCCTTTCAACATATACATTTTCACAAGACACGATGTCAAGCTTAAACTTAACCACATAATCACTCGCTTATAACCGTCACATAAACTTCCATCTCCTTGACGAAGTACCTACAGGTTGTCATCGTTGAAGAGTGTCGGAGATTTAGTTAAAGGTTTTTATATTTATTGCCATTTTTAGGATGAACGAACAAGGATAATGGTCAGAACGTGAGGCAATTTAATTTCATTCTCTTAAATTACGCAAAGGGTTAAGATTGATAAGAGAAGATAATGGAAATTAATGCGAGAAACATAAAATAGAGTATAATTATTGCCTCGACACGCACTCCTGAGCGGATGAATGGTAATTCAGCAAACCATTTGCTTTTTCAAAATATTCAGGATTTTTCACAATCCCTATGAAATTCAATTTCCTTTAATTCTGAGAAATATTTCTTATTTTACTCTTTCAAACAATACATAGCATAAATCAACCCTATTTCAATAGACAACCTTACTCCAAGCATATCACTTTATTAGAAAAATTCCGATAGAGGCTATAGTTGAGTATATGTATCTTTGTCCTTTCATCACCAAAAATAGATTGTCCTTCAGTGAATGAGACCCGATGGTGGGTAAATTGTCATTGGTTCACTATAAAATTCTGTGGTAACAGCTTCAAACCAACTCTTCCTTTCTTTGCAGTTTAATATCGAGTAAATGACGACAACGTTTAGTGTTGGCCATAAATTTATAAAACTCCAACAATGACGTAAATTGAATATTGATTCCCTGCATGATGTGTCTATATATTATTTCATATGCACAGCCGAGTGAAACCCACAAGAATAATAATACCACAATGACCATATTCAGGGAGTTACTCTCCTAACCATGGTGTGGGAATGATTTACTTTTTATAGCGACACGAATGTGTGCTCAAGTACAATTGAGCAGAAGAATGTTGGTTTTTTCCCCCAAGAGGTAAAAGGTCGACATAGATAATGAATGGGGATGGCTTACCTTGAAGACTTCCCATGTTGCGGAGAATGGAAGAACAGCGAGTCCAACGAGCAGATCCGCCACGGCTAGGCTCACAATGAAGAAATTCGTGACACTCCTCAACTTTTGGGAGCAAAAGACGGCGGCAATCACGAGGCAATTGCCTACAATCACGAGCACATTGATAACGGCAAGGACCGCAAGCGACACTAGATTTCCCGGTTCCGTCCACTCAACAGCTTCGATTAATCTTGAGCACTGTGTCTGGTTCATGGTGACACCAACACTGAACACTTTCCCACCTTTAGGTCACCTCTATCACCTCCTCCGACGTCTCTTACGTGGGAGTCTATAAAGGAATAAACATATTAATTATGGTTTTTAAATTTTTTAACTTGAAGGAGAGACACCGTCAACCAGATATGTTTGGTTAGACTCTTTTAATACGTTCGAATTTAGAAATAATCCCTTAAATCGTTTCCACTTATGAGAGTTTGTGTGTATATTAAGAGGAAAGCTTCATTTTTACTCGATTGTTGATTTTAACCGTTTCAAACGAAATTGTTTAACAACCGTGTGAATCAATTCATCAAAATACATATAATTAAATTTATATTACACGTTCAATTACATGTTTATTCCGGTATTTCCGAAACATTTTTTCAATAACCTTTGTGCTATTAATAATATGGTTATTAATTAAGATATTCCGCGAATTTGGGACACAATTAATTGTGTATACACCCACGTAATATTCCAGGAACTCACACATTTCCCTATAAATAATTATAATTCAGGGACATGTTGAATGTCCTTTTTGCTTAATTTTCATAAAGTTCCTTTTAGTGCTAATCATATTCGCAGAACAAAAGATTAATATTGATGGGAAATATGCTATTAGGCAATCATACCTATTTGTGATTGTGGTGATCCGAGCGGATTATTCCTCCTGCCCATTTTGAAGTTGAAATCGTGTGCAATAGATTGGGTGTTCCGGAAGTAGCCATGCAAGGATCCAAATGCCAGATGCCAGTCGCAGCTAAAAACTCACGCCCACACACTTTCAGGCCCGTCTCACCGCAGAATGGACCACAAATGGCACCATCATCCCCACATTTGGGGCTACACCCCCTCACACCTTCAACAGCTCAACACCCACATCGGGATACAGTGTGCGACAACAATAATCTGCAAAAGAGAGTGAAATCAGCAAAATTAATAGCACATTCTCCTGGGTGAGTGTGGGTGGGAGACGTTGACAAAACAGATAGACGGGGAGGCCCTACTACGTCACAACTTACAAGAGACTCACAGTGGTTTCAGGAACAAATTCATGGGGATTTACTAGACAGAGAGACGAAGGAAGTGCTTGAGAATATGTGACGCAATACGGCGACGCCTGATGTTTACATTCATATCTGAGAGACGGAGCAGAGGCAATAATCCCAAGGAATTTATCAATTTACGCATAGATCATTTAACATTTCATTTTGTGGTGCGTGTTTCACCCTCAGAAAATCACAATGCTCTCCCTAGCCGAAAGCTTTTAATTTCACTTGTATTTCACATCCATTTCATTTCCCAGGGGAGACCCACCTCACACTCTCAGTGTCAAAATTCAAAATTAAATCCATTCCATGAATTACGTGATAAATCACAAACACCATTCCGATGATACGGAAGATCGATACTACATGGATTAATTATGTTCTTTGGGGCATAGCATGTGAGGAGTACGTCTAGAGCTGCGTCATTGACACTGAGACTTCATAATAAGAACATTTGTTGGATTCCGCTTCACATTTCCCATGGAATATTTAACTTTAACTCAAGTCTGGCAGGGTCGTTCTGACAAAAGCATTGTAAACATAACATATAGATATGCTTGCATAGGGATCAAGAGTGTGGGTGATGCAAGAAACCCATCATTTATGTAGCGTTTGTGTTTATCTTTTGTTCTATATATAATATATGTATAAAATAGTTATATGTACATAAAACCTTACTTCAGTCAAGGCAAATTTATGTCAATAAAATCAAGTCTACAAATATATTTTGCTTCTGTTCTATAATGAAAAAGTATCATATATAAGAAAAGTAATAAATGCAAAAATGCAATATTATTTTTGGAATAACTCATGTTTTCTTTAACATTAAAGCGACTTGACGAACAGTAATTAAACTCTCTTAGGTAATACGGATAGACCAAGGATTTAATATATTTTTGAATAATTTTAAATTAAAACCCACGTTTGGGGAATAATGTGGGAGTAAATGAAAAACCTATAACCAACGAGGAATTAAAGTACAGAAAGCCCCTACAGACCACAGGAATGATGAACCTGCTAGAGTGTGTTTGCTCTTATTCCTCGTTTCTCTTTATCCCAAAGCCTTTGGTATAGAATCTTTTATCAAACAGGATGTGCAATATATATTACAGTGTATGAATACATATTTGCATGCGAGTATCATGTGTTACGGTTTTATTATAGGTAGCACACAATTTGCATCGTTATACGTCAAGTAGGTGCAAATGACATTGGTTGAAGGGAAAGAGTTTCGCACAATAGTTTAAATCTAGCAGAATATTTTGAAGAAATTTTAGGGGTTTTATCGCTATAGGGTTTGCTTTATATTAATGTTATTTCCAAAAAATAAAAAAAAAACTTGGAAAACTGTAAAGGCATAGGTTTACTTCTTTTTTGTTCAAATCCTATACTAGCTCTTAAAATATGGCTCTTATTTTGAAGTCTAGGTCAGGGTTTGGCATTCTTATCATCTTCATAAGCTAGATCCTATCTTGTTTCTTTCTTAATCAACCTCTTTTCACTATACTTTGCCTCTGCTCATATATTTATATGGTTTAAGTCTGTTGCAATATTTCTCCACCCTGTTGACACTTTCCGCGACTGAGGAATTTAGGGCACGGTGGTTGCAAGTGAGGTGCACATAGTTGATATATAGTCTGTCGGCAGCCCAGCGCTTTGGGAGTTGGGGAACGTGTGGAGTGGATGTTATTCCGCATTATTTGTGGGCGGTTTTGTGGGTGGGTTTCGGGGTGTCCCACAATGTGGTTGTTATTCTCACACGGGGGAGTCACTGGCATCTTCACGCAGTGCTCGTTGAGATAACTGGTGACAGGTTAATGGCTTACTCTGTGGCGCCCACGACAAGTAAACGAGCAAAAAGTTCTAACTGCGCCAATTTATGGATGTGTACACCCACCATACCCCAACCGCCATATACCTGGAGATATGGGTAAATATTATTATTTGCAAATAATTTCTAACGTCATTTTGATTAAATGGAATTTTCAACTCTACCACGTATAAGCAAGTCTGCCAGACTTAGAGATGCCTCAACAGTATTTTGGGAGAAACTGCTCTACTGAAAATGACATTGATCTATCGTGTTGTTTAGGGGTGTTAAGTTCCTCATCTTGCGGAAATGTATTCATACTTAATTAAATGTGATTAACACATACGGTTTATTTTGAAGGATTTTAACCCACATTTTACTACATTAATTTCACGATATTTGAAACAGAGTGGTGGGAAATAAACCATAATATTCACAATCATTATGGTTAACGATATCATTTTACCCAAAAGAGAATATGTATGCAGAAATACATTATCATTTTATATTAATTGCTCCACAGAGATTTTTTACACAACATTATATGAGTGAATTTGCTATGCAACATACATAAACTACTGGAATGGAAGAGAATAACAAGAACCCATGGATGCATTCTGGTACAAAATGAATATTATTATTGCGCTATTCAAGGTATGAAAGCTGTTTGCAGGATTTGTTTGTATGTCGACCGCCATTGAGTGACTAAAGTAAATACACCTGGAAGCCAATGCTTTGCTATCATAGCATAGAGTACCGGTGGTGAAAGTCTCACCATTGAATAAGGCAACGGGGATGTACCTATGTATAAAATATATCTCGCATGTGGGGAAAGAAATGGTGAGAATTGAGTGAATGCTTGAATGAAATCCACCCTGCCACCCACTTTGTGTTGAGGAACAAGGTTTTTGATTAATAATTTATGAGGAAGTCATCAATATGTGTGTTGTTATGCGTTTGGGGAGAAAGAACATAATTCCGAGGATGAGTAAAACATTTATTGCCTTATGATAAGAGGGAGACCCAATGACAATGTCAATGCCGCTGTATTGCCCTTCTCGACGCTCTCATCCTCATATATAAATTCTTTTTATAGGGTCGTGAGATATTTTTATAGCCCCCAAGAGACTATTTACAATCAATTCATTCCGCAAGGGGCGCAAATTCAATGTGAATCCTGTGAGAAATTATTTGTGACTGGTGGAAAAATTTCATCCACCTTTTCGTCCGAGCTCTTCGGCTGAGAACTGTAGAGAGGAAAATCAAAAACACCCCAAAATAACAATGTTATGCAAATACAGTGAGTAAAAGAGAGGCGAACTTGAGGAATTCATTGCCATAATTCCCATTGGCGTTGAACTGGCGATGGTGTATAAGAAAAGTTAGGCGTTTGTTTTTTTCTGCTTGTCCTTTTTTATATTTCATAATAAATCAACACGAAGTAAATTTGGTGGGATTTTTTTAATCCCGCATCCTGAATACATAATTCCTCACTCAACACAATAAAATTACACTGTTCTAACCCATGTTTAACACGTTTTTATTTTATTCAATCTTATGTTTTGGGTGAGTATTGTAAAATTGTAAAATTCTACGAATTATTGAATATTCATAGGTGAGTGCTCTACGCGGGAGCTTTTCAGTTGGAAAATGAACCGACATCTCACACAATTTTGCTGATTTGACGTGGGAATTGGGCACAAATTGAAATTAATTCAGGAACGCAAAGAGCTTTCCAAGAACGTTTCCACCCACACCATAGATACGCGGCAAATTGGAAGCACGTGGAAAAAATATACGGTCATCAGACGAGAATACGCAATACGCCAATTATTCCGATATGGGATTCGTTTCCAGTTATGCTCAATTGGGGGGACATTCTCCGAAAAGGGCATTTCTGCCGATCCTGATTGTCTAGTGTAGAATTACTGAAAACGTGTATGTCGTCAAAAACAATCACCCAGCTTATGGGCTTTAAAACATTTGCAATGTGAAGCCGAATTGAATATTTGAATATCAATTCGTTGGGTTTATGTATATCTAGCTCTATATAATTGTACATACAGTACCTCTTAGATTTGAATATTTGAACGATGGGCATTCCTCACATTTATTTAGTTTTTGCATTATATATTATACATATCGTTATAATATGTTTGTCATAAAATAAAATTAATCAACCCTTTTGTATCGTATTTATTCAAAGTTACATTTTAATTTACCTAATTAGGAACTTATTGTAACTTTCTATAATGCAAAAAGTACACTTTAAATTAAAATTAGAAGAATTCTTGCTCTGAACTTTGAGTGTCGCTGTTTGTCTTTGAGTAATTTACATCTGTCTGAAGTATTCGCAGCGACTCGGTCTCTTAACTTGACAAGTACACATTATCACTTATTCTCTCATAAATCAATTTGCGATTCAATTCAATGAAGCACTTTATTTACTGTCGTTCAATTCACTTGAGAATTTAGTGGGAGATTCAACACATGGCGCTAAGTTAAATTACGTGTAAGAAATTTTACAGATTATTGCTTCTATCGCGCTTTTCTTCATTCATAAACTTTTATGGAACTTTTATTGATTGCACCGATTCTCTTCCACGGTCGTAAAACTTTGATGTTGCCCACTTGGTGCACTCTTGCAAATTGTTGCCTTTATGCGCATTTTTTAGTCACAGAATCATTTCATTTTGTATGAAGAGAAAAATCGTGGGTGTAGCAAAACCAAAGAGCAAGGTGGTCTGATTGAGTGAAATATATTGAGGTAATTTTTCTCACGAATAGCGTTAACTTCTTCTCATACCCTCCTAGTCTGGCTTTAAGTGGGAAATTGGTGGCACTTTACCATTCTGCTTTTGAAGAAAAATCCCATCGTCATTGCGAACGAAAGCTTTTGAAGTTTCACTTTCACTAATAGAAAAGCTTAATGGTATTACGAGGAAAATTAATTGAAAATCAATAAAAGACATTTCTGCTTTTAACATCAAATGGCAATGATGTTTGTTTTGTGATTTTCCCTATCTCACCATTAACGGCGAGAAAATAAAGAGGCTTTCCTATTTTTTGCTGGCACAATAGTTGTTTTTCGCAAGTTCTTTTGTTGTCAAATCACTTAGTGTGGATAATAATAATAGGGAATGAAATAGTGAATTTTCCTTCAAAACTTTCTACCATAATTTCACGTCATAAAAAGACATTTGAGAGATCCTTGAGAAAAATCACAAACATTTCTATATCAGTTTATTTTGTATCAGTATAGTTCTGTCTTCTATTTCCTCTTGCAAATTGCTTACGCGGTGGCACGTATTCTTTAATGGCTAAGTCATGCTTCTTGGTAAATCCCTTCTACCACCAAGAAAGTTTTCTTTCAAAAACATCAAATACTGCCATCATCGGTCCACGCGCATTCCTTCGCGGTCGATATCATTTTAATAAAAGTTTATCGTGATTGTAATAGTGATTGCCTCATTTGATGGATCCATACTCTCGTCATGGAGCTTCCTCTTATATATGGATATCATTGAAAAATATTCTGAGTGGGTTATTTTTTTATTCATTCACGTGGATTTAAACAATAAATTCTTGGGGTGTTGATGTGAATAACAGTGACACAATTATTGTGTTGCCTGATAAAATAAGAGAGAATAGAGAAGAAATATGTTTTTTTTTAGTTGAAATCTTAGATAGATTAAGAAAATGTTCTTTCAAGATAACAATCCGTTATCCCCAGAATTCGTAATTATCTTTAAAGTCAAAAGTAAATGTAAAGGGACATTTAAGCTGTGACTCCTAGACGACGTGAATCAGACTTATTTTTCTCATGTAATGATACGCACTTTTTCTCTCTTGTCGCAGACAGTGTAGGCGACAGACAGAATGGCGAGAAAATGGGGAAAATCCCTCTCAAAGAGTCATCCCTTTCTCTGCGATGGAGTTGTGTGACAATGTAATGGTGAAAGAGTAACGGCCGATTAAATTTTTGGCGTATTCCTCTTTTCTGGCCAAGACTCAGGCTGGCAAGATTCCCAGGCGAGGATATTTATTGTATGCACAAGTGACACATTTTCTTGGCGAGTGAGCACGTTCGCGATTAGTGAGGCGAGGTGAAAGTCCTCCCCCAGCATAATTAATGTGCTAATGACCTCACGGGTGTCTCAGTCAAAAGCTATCTTGTGGCATTTTCAATTCATTTGTCGACACATTGAGTTAATTATCATACGGCGGGGTGGCTGTTCTGCATGCCATACTGTTGACTGAGCGGAAATCACTTGGCTGGAAGACTTGCCATCACCATCGTCACTCCTCAAGGCATTCCTGTTCGTGGCACGAGTTCAGAAGCTCAGTATGTTGTCATGGCATTAAAATCTATGAAAAGCAATTTCGTGAGGAAGTATTCACATCATAAATTCTTCAAGCCACCCTTTGCCAGACACCATCGGGTGAAAGAAGTTGAAATCATTTTCATGTAACCATACATAGAATTCATCTTGGGAGTAATGTTATACAATCCTAAAGGTTAGTGTTTGCACAGCAATTCGTGGGTCTTGTTAGGCTGTAGTAATACCTCCCAGGTACAAATTCTCTCAGCGTGATTAAATTAATACTCCATCAGTGCCGAAGGGTAGTTGGGCTCCAACGGCTCCAACATGTTGTGAGCCGTATTTGTGGGCGTTACAGTCAGATTTATAATTCATCACATAAACAACTGCAGTTCCACCATATGAAACATACGAAAGGTAAAATGATGGGAGGTGTAATTGAGAGTAATACACAATTCTATTTTGATCTTCTGATGCATATGTTTATCGCATTATGAGAGCTTTTGGTTGCTCATATATTCAAAAATTTATTATATTTCTATGGGTTAAACAACAACAGCAACATTAATTTGCGGATACACAAAAGAAGACTTGAAAATCCATTTCCCTTTTCCGAGAATTCCTAATATTAAACTTGTGAATTAATTCTTAACTCAATTGTTGAAACACAACAGAATCGTAAATGATTTCCTCCAACACCAAGAATTAAAATGGCAAATGAATTGCTGTCTATTAATAGCAAATATTCAACATACTCACAATATGAGAATATTTCTCAGTATCTATTTTTGAATTGAACATTTCGGATTTGACCTATTAGCGTGAATCGGTTTGCTCTCAATTTGGTAATCAGCCGTAGGCAGTGAGTAGGAATTCACCCTGGCTTTTAAAGTTCATGATTTTTAGGAAAAAGAAACACGGAAATTTTATTTCTTAAATTTTAAACAGTAGCTAATCAAATTTCCGTAATATATCTCAAGTTTCTTAACAAAGATCCTCAAATCTCTAATAAAGCATTGTTAAACCTCTTATTCTTACACCTCACACAATGAAAATTTAATTGGACTCTCTTGTGAAGAGGATTCTGAATTCATGACACTATTAGAGACAAAATTGAATGTAGTCAAAATTAAATAATTTCAACCAGGACGTAGACACCAGTTCGGTGGTAAAACACACTGCGGAGAATGAAATTTACTAAAGAGCCAACAGCAAAGTAGATGAGGCCATGAGGAAGCCAGATATAACACAATTTGTCTTAATTTTCATCCACAAAATTCACAAGACGACTTCACATAGTAAATTGCGACTCTCGCTTGGCAAAATTTACGTTTTTTGGTCAATTCGTGCGGAATGACGCTATAAATATAACTCTGTTTTTGCCACGACTAACCCTCAACAAGATAGCTCACTCCCCATTTCAAAATTTCACCCCCATCACCCTCATGAATAATAAAATCACTTTAGGATTATTAATTCGACTCTTCCTTGTGGCGCAGTGTTTGTGTCATTTGATTTATTACCTTCATACATTTCTTAATTTAATTGTTTCCACCCCATGATGTAGTGGCGCAAATGAGGCTCAAAAGGGGTGTCTAATCCAGTAAATCGGTGCGCTTTTTAGCTCCGTGCCAAAGCACAAATGGCACACTTTGCGAGTCGGTTTAACGTGATGATGCAGAAGAATCAGATTTATACAGTCAGAGAGATGTGACTGTCTCGTCAAATGCATATAATTTTTATGACTCAATAAATTTTCCACCTCATCTCCCAAGTTGGATGGGATTTATTAAAGTTCTATTAACAGATATACCACCGTCTCGTCATCTCATCCATATTACTTGCCAGAAGGAGGAAAGATAAGTGCAAAATCTAATTTTCTCTTCATGTAATTTCAGTACATTTTTCTTGTCACCTTCCTCAATGTTATTAGGGAGACATGTCTAAGAAAGGCATAACACCTATATTCATATATAATACTCAGCCTCAACACACTAACCATCTTCGGCTTATCTGTCATTCCTGTGCGGAATTCACCCAAGGAATAAGATATTTGAGTGACGGGATTTTTCATGTTCACAAGTTATTTCTCATAAATATGTATGTTATGTAATAATTGACGGAAATTATACGTTAAGGCATGAGAGAATTCCACTTTATTGCCGCAAGTTTATTGCTATTCTCGTCGCCAGAGTTAACATACCCTTTGTTGAGATTCAAAACAGAATTCCTCTGGCATTTATATCAGTATTCCTCAATATTTGTTATTTGATTTTAAACCTGTTTGATTGAGGACTCAATTTTTGATTCGGGAATATTTTCAATGGAAATTTGAGGTTCTCTCTTGCAATCGATGAAACTTCAAAAACGGATTAACCAGCAACTGTTATGGAGATTATTACATAAAAGTTTATTGTTCTTGTACAATGAAAAGTGTCACAATCATTCACTAACTTCAGTATATGCTTCCATTCAAGCTATAAATTTTCAGTTCCAGATTAACAGTTCTGTGGAAATTGTGTTTACACAAATCCATATTGAAATTTTGAATGCTATATTTACTGACGGGGGATTGAATGCAAGTTATCTAATAATAAATTGTATTGGGTAAATAGATAGTCAATGATGGAATATTGCAAACGCAGGCATTTCTCAGAGAACACACTTTAGAGAGCTTAAGTTGGTGAAAGATGGTGTAATGAAGATTCTGGGTGGAAGGGAAGTGTATCAAGAGCATCCTTCACCCATCATTTTAGGATGGAACACATCTCTCTCTCTCTCTGAGATGATGAGAAATTTGATTGATGATCATGGCAGCTTTCATCGAGCTTCTCATCTTGTCTCACTTCATCCTCACCAGAGTCCTCTCTTTTTATAGCCAAGATAATAAAAGCCCGCCACCAACTGCTGGTCACTTTGGCTGAAATATTTGTATCAGACTAATGAGCGTGTCAAAAAGAAAAAAAAAAGTTGTAAAATACATAAAAGAAGTTGTTTTTGCATTGTAGTGGTTTCGGTTGAAGTCTTTAAATAAATTTAATTTAATGGTTATAAGGAAGAGATTTATTTATAGAAACACAAGAGTGCTTGTTACAGTTCTCTGCCCTTCAACAGTGATTCTATGAAAATCCTAAAATCCCTCTCCAAGTCATATTGAAACAACTTCCACGTTTGAAAGTTATTTTCAATCCCACTATCATGGACGAAGGCTCTTCATCACAAGGAGAACTCATCCAACAGAGATTGATTTATTTTAGTCCCATCATCATGCTTCATTATTATTGATTGGAGTTTGTCTGTTTCTCATAGACATAGCACTTGTCTTGTTTCTATTTTTCAACCGCAAAATGTGGAGTTTTTTCGTCAACTTCAGCCACTACTTATGCAGTAGATCCCGATCCCCTTTGATCATTCAATCTACTCGACATGTTTGTAAACAAATCGTGAGAAAAATCACGCGGTTTTCAAGTGATCCCAACAGCACTCGAGGAATCACGTTAACATCATCAACATTTTCTTTTCCGTTCCGGAATTCGAGTTTTTGTGAGAAAGTTTATCGAAATACATTAAATTCTCTTTAATTCCTGGCAAGGCCACAGCTCAAGCTCAACCCATTTAATTATCCAGTTGTAATTATTGTGAATAGTCAGTAGCTAATAACTGGTAATGTCTTTTTCTACGTCGACTAGGCGCCAAAAATATAATTGATTGCTCTTATATTTAGAATACAATCAGGAATATATTAATGATTAGTGCTTTCAGAAATGTTTTCATGTGACATTTCAATAAACTAATTTCTGGTGAGATTATGTAATATCTAAAGTTGAATTGCTTGGAAAATTCTCGAAATAAAAAAGCGTAATAAGCATTCAGGTCCTGTGAAATTTCTCCAATTTAACTTTTATCAAATTTAAAGGAATTCTTCTCGAATAAATCTGCAAGTCACACACATGCGAGAAAATTGCTTTGGGGGGGGGGGGGGCGGAGTCCTTTTAGATGAAATGAGACGGAAATTTGGAGAGCGAAAGGACATAATTTTTGGGCTTTGGGAAATTACGCAGAATTTTTCGAGGTATTTTTCTTGCAATTCTGAATGTAATTTCACCAAGCAAAGAGTATCAATTTGACTGAAATAATATCTCGAAAGACGGAGTGGAATAAAATACGTGTGTTTGGGGGTTATTCATCAAATGGGGAAGACGCTGTATTAGCATTTATATTAGACACTTTGCATTCATTTATGGGTGCAGATAGAAACCTCAAATGGATTGTGGAACTTTCGTGACAAATAGACAGACATTTTGGCAGTTGAGAACTCTTCTTCGTGATTCAAAATGAATTCTAAAGTGAAGACAACGGCGGGACTTTAGCGGTCCATCCGGAAGTAAGTTTCCGTTTTGGTGGAAGAAAGGACAGTGATTGTATTTCACTATTAGGTATACTCTGTGATTTTCATTGTCTCGTGTTAACAGGAAAATTAAATTTCATTCAACTTGTGTTTGAGTGTAGGCGAAAGTTTTTCTCCCCAACCATTTCTCAAATATTATGATGCAATTTTCATCTGCCTGCGGAAATTCCATTATTTTACATATAGCGACGAAAGAAATACACTTAGGAGCTTTTTATTTAATTTTCCATTAAGCAATTTATGCAGGAAAGTCATTTAGTATTCGCCACGTTTTGTACGCCCACCAATTATTTCAGCATAAAGATTCTCACTTTTCCCGCATCCTGAGCTCCTTTCACCTCAAGCACAAAAGCACGTTCATTGAAAATCAGTCTCAATACTTTCCACGCACAGTGAAAGAAGCGGAAAAACTGCTTTTTCATTCCATCTCAGCATGAATGGAATGTTAGTACGGAGCTTCTCCTATTGATCTTGCCTCATTTTCTCTTAAGACTCTGACACACTTTCATGTTAAAGTTCTTTTTCCATATTGCATACTGATGATTATGTAGAAGCGTTGTTTATTAAAAAAAAAAAAACATATTTTTCTGTCTCCAGAAGGAATTTCTAAGGAGTCTAAACTGAATGCGAAATGAAAACCTTTCAATTCTCTATTTTTCTACCCAAAAATCTAAATAAATTTTCTTGAATAAAATATGTATACATACATAGTTAAGCTTTTCTCACTATCGAATTAGTCGAGAATTCCCTTCGACACTTTAATAACTTAGTCTGGTACTCTTTTCCAATTGAATGGAAAGTTTGACGACTTCCTAAATAACTTTTGGTTGCCCAAAAATTGGCAATATACAGTCGAAAAGGACACGACTCTATACTATTCGATTTTCTAAAAACCTAACCATGCAGGTAATTAAATTGTGGTTCCAGAGTTTGTTAAATGTTATTTTCATTGTAAATGTTCTAATTTTATTCAAATGAATTCAAATTAATTTTGACTGTGGTAGAAACCAATGATGGTCCTTTGTACGAGTTTAAAATGCACACAGACAAATTCATTTACAATTGAAATGTTCGTGAATTGTTTGGTGAATTTGAAAGACGATTCTCATATACATAGGTGCTTTTATTTGATTTTGACGTAGTGTGAACATTCATGTGCACCCCAGAATGTGAATTTTACTATAAAACGTCAATTAAAGCAATTAAACTTGCACATGAGATATATCTACCGGATAGTCCAGACTATATATCATTTGGTCAGCAATCACCAATCCAATTCATGTCACATGAATTTACAAGTGATTCACATCAGTTTAAAATCGATTCGAGTATTCAATGGCAATACACCTTTATGCTATTGATATTCCCAGAGTCTTGAATTTTCAGCAGCTGAACGTATTAATTCGGCTCCATTGATGCGATTCAAATAAAATTATTTTAAGAATTAATATAAGAAAAAATATTTACAATTCTAAATTTCTCTGTCCAATTATCAAATTATTATTTTATGAAAATCCAACTCTCAAGCTAGGTATTCCAATAAATTTGAATTTTCGGAATTTTCCAACAATTGGAATATGAGAGATTTCAGGTGTGAATGTGACAAAACTGTCGAAACTTTCCTCTGAGGTTTTAAATGACTTGAGAGTTATTATATATAAATATTGCTCTTTAATATTGGTGAAAGGTGTATTTCAGCAGGTAATTTAATTTCCACCAGGTATGAAGGATTTTCCAACAAAGACGATAGTCTCTCAAAGTGAAAAGTTTAGTGATTTGAAAGGAGTTGAGGTGGAGGATTTTCCCACCACCACAAATGGGACCATTTAGCATTCAAGTTCCGAAATTGAGTCTCTCGCAAAATCCACAACGTCAACATCTACAACACTTGTCACTTAATGAGACACTCAACATTTTGTATCTCTACCTTCGGTGACTTTCGTGTTTACCTTAATGGAAGGACAATGTCTGGTGTTATCTGCCATCATTTATCGTGATTTTCACATCAGAAATTCCGGTTGGTTGCAAATTTCTGTGGGCATTGATGAATTAGAATGGGACACATTCATTGATTTTCATCGAATTATTCTTGGAATTCGCCAAATCATCCGTCGTTGTCCTAATCAAATAGTGTGTTGAAGTGGCAAATTGAACGGTAAAGTTTTCTCCTCACTGACCAATTCATTCTGGACGTTGTATGTCTCAGTGATATATCGAGATGATATTAGGTGATGAATTATTCAATTAGGACATTTCATAAGCAATCAATTGAACATCAACTTGGGCAAGAAAAGTTTATGAGAAAATCCAGAATATTTCCCCCCGAATAGACGTATATTTATTCGATGGATTTTAGATGGATTTGCACGTTTGCCACCTACACATATTTTCCACCTGTATCCTTACATATTTCGAGAACCAACCTCACCTAAGTCAGAGATGTGGAAAATGTGGGGAAAAGTCCACAAGAATTTTCTGTATATTCATTAAGAAATCAAAAGCTGAGTGTGGTCTGGAGTATGATGGTTTATATACTCAATTTAAATGCCACCCTTCTTGACATCCTAGACGTTGGATTAAGTTCCTCTTGCGATCCACACTGGGCATAAGAATTTCAACTCCTCCTGACAACTTCAACTCACTCAATGACTCTGATTTCCAACTGCACCATCTTTACAATATGTTACGTCTGATAAAGTGGCATTTTCTCATGCTAACACCATGTACAGCACATGGCAATTTAAAACACATTCTATCTCCTATTCCACTGAAGATTGATGACGGTGTCGAGTTGCGAGCATAGATCGTGATATAGGAATCACCGTGAATATTCATTACTCCTGCATAGAATCTCTGTCAATAAGGTTGTATATCAAGGAGATTCTAACAATGAATTAGATATCAATTATCGCCAGATTTCATCGTTAGTATGATTATAAGAATTATGTGTATTTAACAGACTATGCTATATACAAGCTTATTATTATGATTTGCTTAAGGACTATGTGAGTTAATATAATCACAACTCTGTTTTCTTTGATATTTAAAGCTCATTGGAGGAAATACACCTCTCCTCATTTAATGCGTAATGTAATACACATGGGACGCTTTATTACAGGATGAGAATTAATTTTGTCACTATTTTAGCACCATAGTCTCTGACTAAATGAATCTCAAAAGATAGACACAATTTTCTGAAATGGCTCTAATTTTATCGCTTCTGTGTAAGATGATGTCTCTCATAAAGTATTTGATGAATTGTATTACCATATTTTGGACCTCCAAAATACATAAAAGTTCAAGAAGTTGACTTTAGAGTATGCAATATGGCAAAAGTGCCAAAGAGAGGTCATTATTAGTCATTTGTGGAAGTAGGTACACATAAAATTTAAGTCTGTGTGCCAGAAAGTTGTGGTTTTGGCTGCTGCAATGTCCCAGTACTTAAAAGCTTAAATTACGACTTTCGCTCATGGATGAGCAAAAGTTCTTAGGAAAGTTGCTCCAAATGCCAAGCATGTTTACGACTTTTTGAACAGAAAATTGAATTGAAATTCTTGACCTCCGAACAGACCACAGAGATTGTCTTTGACCTGACTCAGCATTGTTCTGTATCTTTCAAAATTCATTATGGTGCGCAATTCTAGGTAATCCTCTAGACTTTTGAGTGATGTACATACCTTAAGTTTAAGATTTGTCAAGTCACATGAGATCAAGTGATTTTCAAGAAGTTGAGGTCAATTTGAGATATTATCACAATCAATGGGTTATGGGTAAGAGGACGCTGCAGTTGATGTCAATGGATGGCGGCATTACCCTGTCAAGTACCTGGTAGCCTCTCCAAAAGGACTTGTTAACTCGCCCTCGAGCCAATCATTCTCACTTCTGTCTTGCAGTGATATAAATTAAATTACACAGAGGGATTCCGGATTTAATTAATTGTGCTTAATTGTTTAATTAAGTGTGCAAAGTCGCCCGCGGCAGTGGACTCCTTCTGCGCGTCTCACCACTGTCTCACATAAAAAAGCAGTAATCAAATATTCCTCTGTGAATGTAATTTTTAATTGTGCTCCCTCCACGGGCGCCAAAATTGCCACCCGGGGCGCAGATGGAGAGTGCATGAAGACACAGACATTCCCAAAGAGATGAAAAAGTCTCATTATTCTCGGATCGTAATTCAATTCGTCATTTGATTCTTTGTTTTTGCTGGATCCGACTAAATTGGGCGTCTCATCATGAGATGCGGGTTTTTTGTCCTCTACTGGGAGATACTTCGGAAATAGTAGAGAGCTTTTAACACCAGTCAGGAAAAGTCGCGCTTCATTAAAGACAATTTTACGGATAATACTTGAGAGAAATAAAGCGTATCAAGCGAATTGAGATCATTTTTGGGATTTTACATTTAAGGAGATTAATTGGTTGAGCCCTTGAACTGGAAAAATGGGTGGAAACCTCATTGCCCATAGAATTCTCTCTCTCTGTTTTTAATCACTTTCTATTTTAGCTGCTTATCACTTAAAACATATCTTTTGTAAAAAGGTTGAAAATTTCCCATTTGAGTGAGAGAGAGAGATGTAAAAAAATATTTCATTTCCACGGGAAATAGAGCATCCCCTTAGTAGTTGGACTAAGAGATCAGGATGAATGACAAAGATAAATCCTTCGTTGTGAATTAAGCTCCAATAATACAAGTAATTTCAGGTCCCTAATGAGATCCTTTACACCTTCTGCCTCTCACTTTTATATCCATCCCTCTAGTCTTATCTAAAAATAGATGGTGACCATTGACTGTGCGGGGTCCACGAAAGGGGGCAGCAGAAAGTGGAAAACCTGACCTAAAACTTGATGTCTTCCCATACATTCGTGATAGGCGAAAATCATACAGCAGTAACACATTTTCCCTGTCCGGACTCTGTAATTTTATTCTACACATGTTTCATTTATCTATCATGTCATGGACAGACATCCTCGCACATTCTTACCCAAGGATCCTACGCGTGTTGGTGGCAAAGCACATCTCCCCAGGATTTGTCGCTTTTTTATTGCCCACCCTTTGAGTGTGATGTACTTCCTGATGTCTTGAGAGCATCTGGGAAAGAGGGACACCCCCGGAGCCATCGAGTGATAACTCTATTTTATTTATTACTGCCCACGAGCATTCGACCAAGTGGTCATCCAATAGTTAACCATCCGACCACGTGGGGGTGAAATCCAATAGAAAATTGATGCTCTCCTTGGGTGAAAATCAACTGAGAAATCCCTCCACTTCCACAGTGTCTCCGACCGGATTAGAAAAATTACTCCCTGCGTGGGATAGTCCCACTCACATCTTCCCAACAATGATGCATGCGGGAAACATTTGACCTTCTCATTCCTGATACCTCGTGAAAAATTTATAAGAAGTGATTTACTGAAAAAATATTTCATTTTTTGCCACATTAAATTCGCCTACGTGAAATCTTTTAAGATCTATCTCATTTTCTCAAAAACATTCTCTTTCATGATGTGTAAAATGTTTAATACTCAAACAATTTGGTACTTAACGCTTTATGTCAAAAGTCAACAGCAAAAACACAAAAATTAGACTTGAAATAGTGTATGTTCTTATACAAACCACCCACGAAGAGATTGTTGATAAATTCTCAACGTTGTTAAATAATATTAATTAATTTTCACGTCAATTCCTTGGAAAACCTAATTGAACCATTAATGGAAAAATAAGTAGAGGAAGTGAAAGCAAAATTGATCAAGTGGAAAAGATGACGCGTCTTTTATGTTTTAATGCATTTTAATTTACAGAAAATAAAATCAAGATAGCATTAGTGCATCAATTTGCCTTCAATTTCCTATTTTTTTTAAATTTTATGTTATTTTTAAAACATTTCCGAAGCTATTATACCCATTCTACTTAGAAAACACAAACTAACATTCTGTTGCACTTTAATATTCTTTAAAATATCTTTAAAAATTCTCTTTATAAAAAATCAATAACAGAATCTGAATGCATTTTCTTTCCTCTTACTTATTTCTTCTATTCACTTGAGACTCCTCAAGAAAAATGCTTTTGAATGTCTCCAAAAGCAAGACTATATTGATCACATCATTCACAAGGATTTGTCGGAATTTAATCCATGTTACTGAAGTGAAAAATTCCCAGGAATTCTTCAATTCTATTGCTATGAGTGAGCCTGAATTTTAATTCCCACACGGATGGTACGGTATACGAGGCTTCTTAGCGTTAGCGCTATGGTACAAGTGGAGGCGACAAGAATCCATGAGGGTAATTGAAGGCGCTCACCAGCCTCAAACTCTGGGCTGCTGTCGGGCTCGAGGGGCGAATGATTGAGATTCTGGCGTGTGTGGCGTGTGTAATAAATGAGGACAATTCAGAGGATACATAATCCATTCCGCCCACCTCCATGATTGGCTCAATTGTTTTCTTACTGTGCCAGTCCAGCAACTATCCACCCTCTGGCCGGGGCTGAGGGTTGTGTTATAAGATGGTATATATGAAAAAAAGGCGACTGACTTGAGACGCATCGGATGGTGAAGATGTAGAAAAAGAGGATTCCTCGAGAAAATACGGGGCACGATATTGATAAATGTAATACGTTTACAGAGGAGTGTCGAAGAGAAATGTGCCAGCAGATCTCTCATTGGCAGGGTAGCTCTCCTTCATTGAATAAATTGATAATGAAATTGGAGCAATAATTCCTCCACTGTTATCCTTCAGCAAAAAGCATCACCCATATGTTGACTCAATATCGATTTCCAAAGGGGTCTCCCCCATCCAACTCAGAAAAATGTCAAGAGTTTTAACAAATAAAAGTACCTATCCCAGAGAATTTTTTTTTCAACCTATAACCACTCGAAGAATGAGTGTACACAGAGTCTGCGAAGATTTCTATTTGCACTACAACCGGTGTTTTTTTCGATGGCGAACCCCTCACCATGTTTCAAAGTTTTCCAATCGGAATGCTCAGGCACGCAGTGAAAATGTTCCCGAAAACACGTATAGTTGCACAGGTTGCGTGTGATTTGGTCGGATGAAACTGGGACGATTGGATGTTCTCAAGCAATTACCGACTCTTTTTAGGCATGTTCAAGGTTCCTAGCAAATTGTTCAGGCATTCCACAACAAATGTATAAAAAATTGATATCTGTTGATAGTTCAAAACATAACTTAGTACGTTTTTGAGTTATAATTAAAAGTGACTGACTTTTCTAAAAGTATTAACATACAATAAACTAACGGAAAATATTAGTTTCAATTATGCAAATGAATAAAAATTCTCGCAATAGTATTTCATGGTTGTAGAGTAATTCTTATTAACGTTTGTGCATACTTTAACTATTATCATATAAGAAATATTATGATAATGAGATATAAATATTATTAGAAATTAATTTACGATATTCAAAATGTTTTCTTCGTTTTCTTCTGCAATTTAATT
>CAKKOB020000041.1:107677-122391 GCA_918844115.2 Phlebotomus perniciosus
GCAATTTAATTAGGTATAAAGCATATGAGATGCGTGCATAATTTAAAATTTGAAAGACAGAACACATTTATTCTATTATATTTAATTGAAAATTAAATTATTTCAAAAATTAAAGTGATATTTTCAAGATAATTTCGTGTTTATTTTTTTATAGATTAATGCTAAAGCATATTATTGTCATAATAAAAAAAATACGTCAGTACCTACATGTTATAAAAACATGTTTTTTATCTCAATAAATATATTCATGGAAATCTTTTAGAATTCTCAAATTAGACGTATAACCCAAGGACAGGACGTCTCCCATCCCCTAGTTCTCATTGGTGTTTTCACAGTGATTATCTATGTTTGTGTTAGGATAATAACCACCCTTGTTCAGTAATCGTTTATGGTTGAGTGAGAAAGAAAAACAGAAATTCATCGTGTCACATTGGATTTTCATCATAGCTCATATTTAATTTAACACCCATTTGTGTTGATCAAATTTCAGTGAAAATTACGATTCCCTCGTAAACCACGATAATCCATCATTTTACCAGAAGCGATGGCAGGAAAAATCCCCATATTTGTTTCTTTTGCCACAATTCCCAATAATTGGCTGGTAAAACTTGTGGTTAAATCTGCATATTTGATATTGTTTATTCATGCAGATTCTCTTTTCTTGCTGGAAATATACCACTCGTGAAAATTTAACTGATGATGCGCTATTGTGTTTCCAATTAATATACGTCGATTTTCTCGCTTTGCATCTGACCACAAGTGTGGTAAACTGATCTCTCCGCAAGAATGGCAATCATTGCAACAATAAGTCAATAAATTTACATGTTCTCTCATGTTTGTTTTGGGCGAAAGTATAATTTACTCAGCTGAGATTTAACTGCTCTATTTCGCTTAGATGCCTCCTGGAGGTCTTCCGTGCAAGAAATAGCTGAGTGTTGCGTTGCGGCAAGGAATTTTCAACATTATAAGTAGGTATAACATGAATATTTGATAAATAGCAATTTTCACACAATGCAGATATTGTGTCTCGACTATTTTATTTCTCAGCATATGTTTTCCCGATTATTTCCTTCCCTCTCAAGTGTATTGAAATAAATTATTCCTGGTGAGTGTACATTTGGGAAAACTTTTTCAAGACAAGAACACTGAGGGGTGAGCTTGAGAAGGAACTTCTCCTCCTCAAACCGCCATCGCTACCTTGGCAGTTTCTCTTGTGCCCAGGATCCGACGTGTTCAGAATAATCGTCATTGTAATTTTGCACATCGTTTGAAGATACGGGTCTTCCGGGAGGGAGGAGGGGGGACTTACTCAAATGTCTGAGCAAAATAAGTGATGATGGACGGAATAATTCAAATAACGTAAATTAGCATTCTTTTCCTTTTATTCACTTTTTTTCGTCACCCACGCAGTCCCGGAAGGCCAATAAATTCTCATTTCAACGTAATTAATTAGGACTTTGAGAAATTTAACAATTTATCTTCAATCCGCTTTAGATCATTGCATCTGGTACACTTAATAACTTTTGAAATTTTAAAACAGATGAGATGGTAATTTAATAAGTTTAATTTTGATTGTTAGACAATTTAAAAAACATCAAGATTATCTAATTAATTCAATTTCATCAGAAAATTCTCGGAAAACAAGTACCTTGACGATTTCAAATAACATATATTAAATTTAAAACGATACTATATGGAATGCAATAATTATTTTAATGATACCAAATTGATTTTGTACTTTTAAACATTTTTTCTCAGTGTGTAAGCTTTAAACAATTCCTTGATATTTCCATATTATTCCAATTTAGGATCAACTTTTAGCAAAGATAAATCATTTTATTCTAAAATTAATTTTGAAAGCCTTACTTTAAATTAAAAAGTTTATTATAAAATTACACTTTAAAGACTGTTTTTTTAATGCAAGGATAAATACCGCGAAACTTTCCCTCCCCCTCGTATTGAAATTCTTTTCCGTTTCATCTCGAGAAATTCAGTATATTGTGTTTTTGGTGTAGCGCAAGCTAATTGAAATTAAATCACGTAGGAGAAATATTTCTCCCATGAGAAAACATCTCTCGTGCAATTATAAAAGTTGCGAAAGAATTAGCTTCAAAGAGTATTAAGAGCACGATTTTTTCTTTACTAAATCTCGCCTCTCACAGGAGGTATCATTGCAAAAAAGAAAATCCCAGTGGTATAATTGTGATTTTGGGCCAAGAGATAAATTTAGCTTTTTAATGGCAACAATCATAACACCAATAGTGGGACCGGCCAGCAGATAAATTAATTATATAATGACAAATTGCTAATTCGGATGTTGTATGCGGCACATTGTAGAAGGTTAACAATGTTTTTAGATAGAGATAGAATAAATCACAGTCCAATACGTACATGTTTGGATGAGGGATTGTGCTGAGGTATTAATTGAGTGGCTGATTGGATGTTTTGCAAACAACAACGAGTCAACAATCACTTCTAAAAGTCTCAGTTTTGCATTGAGTTTTCAATTGAAATGGTTTCTTGGGAAATTTTAGTCACTATTTTGTCATTTTAGTGCATTTTTCCAAGAAATCTCTGGAGCAACAGTTGCACAAAATCTCACTCTTTCATCTTCACATGAAAGGTATTCCGGCGCGGTTTACATTTCAAATTAAACGATTCAATGAAATCACTTAATTCAAACACTTTATATTGTATGGAAAATTTGATGGTTTTCAATGGGGAAAAAATCACTTTACTAAGAGTTTAATTTTCTCTTTTCACTTCAGCGGAAAATAAAAAAAAAATTGTGAGGCCATGAATGCCAGAAAGCAGAGTGATAATAAAAATTGTTCACACAAGTGATATACAGCAATGCGCACGAGAATTGCCAGAAGCACGACGTTATCAGCGTGAACACCGAGATTGAACTGAATTTACAGCGCCAAAATTGTTGCTATCAACATAGAGGAAAAAGACGAGGAAAGTGTCGTTGAATTTTCCCAACACACACCAGCGAAAGCATAGAGCACGAGTGGTCAACGATAAGCTCCGAAGCTCACGGTGTGCACTTTCGAAGCCACTGTGCGGAGCTTTTTCCGTTACTCCCGGCGGCTGGTGCGCGGAAGGTGAATGAAAAGCACCCAGACTCGGACAGGACTGTGGGGGTGTGAGGGCAACTGAGTGCAGGGACCAAGTGGCCCACCCACGAGGTCCTCGAAAGTTCGACTTGCGTGCTGCTCAATGTATCTCAACTTCCCATGAATTATTCCCCCATTCATCCTTGTGTCGCAGCTCTACGGGGGGAGGGACAATCTGCTGCCTGACGACATTTTCACCGAAGCAAAATAATCCCAAACACCCTATTGATGATGCGGGGTGAAAAACACACCGATAAATTACATCTCAAACTCCCCCAGGCCAGGCCTGTCGGCTCCCCACCTCATGCTGAGACTCTCTCTCTCTCCCGGGACTTTTCACGGAGATTTTAATCAATGAAAAATTCATTCCCCCGATAATCAAATGGCGTTTCCTCTCCTCTACCAGTTCTTGGTGTGAAAATCAGATGGATTGAGATAGGCAGTGATATTTTAATTCCCCGCCATTATTGAATATGAAAGCTTCAGCCCACGCGTGGAATTTAATAAAAAAAAACTTTTAATTTTCAGAGCATTTCCTGGAAGCTTTTACCAGTTAAAATTAATTGTGAAAATTGATTATTTATTCAGAGCATAATAATATTATGGCTTATGTGGCGAGGGTATCAAATGATCATATTAGGGGGAATTTAATTTTAACCAAAGTGTATGGAATAAATTTAGGTGATATACCTGGTTTATTACAAATACGTTCATTTCATATATGTTTAAGTTTAACAAACGGATCACGACAAATTGAAAACTACGTGAGCATATCGATTGAAAATAGCAGTCAAAATCTCAACTCCAAACTTATTAAAAAAAAAGTATTTTAGTTACCTGAGAATTTAAAATTTGTATATTTCTAGCAATATTTTTCATGCCTAATAAAACTTTTCACAACTCCATGAGCTGTGATTTAAATACTCACTAATTAAAACCTTTTACTTTATCAAACGTAATGAATTGTTTTATGTAGTAAATTAAATTATACACACTCTGGGAAAGTTGAGTGGGAAAAGTTGTGTCTGGCAAAAGGTCAAATAATGCTCTTCCCATAATTCTCAAATGTTTCGATCATAAACTTTGTTTTCTCATTTTGTCTCTCGTATGGCACCGGCAATTGAGGAAAAACACCCTGCCTGGGGAATATTTATGAATGAGCGATAATGAACAAGTTAAACCCTCTATGAGAAATTTTAGCGAGTAGCGAAAGTTTGTTCACTCTCCATCTAATAAATTTCATATTTGATAGCGTTTTCGTATTTTTTTTTATCTTTCACAGTTTTTCTGCTTGGCTGCTAAATTGCTGGAACAGAGGAGACGTCACACTTTGTGAAAAGAAAGATGAGACTAGAAAAAGTACTCAAAGTGCAAGTCAAACTTTATTTCTTTGACCACCAATCAACTATATAATAATTCGCTATCATATCCACCCCGCACTTGTCTATTTCTCCATCAATATTTTCACTGTTCTGGAAAGATTCGTGCTGAAACAATGGCAAAGTTATAAAATAAAAGACAGGTTTCTCTAGCACGCGTGACCCTCCATCGACTACAACGAAGGGAATCGCGTGATTTCGTGCACTTTATCAATGAAAGCCCTTGGAAGGCCACAGCGTGGAGTGTTGAGAACTTTGCCAAATTGATGCTGACGACTTTGACCTTATCTCCAATCACTCGTTCACCCTCAGCCGTTAACCTATGCTCCTTCAGATCCTCTGCCATCTTTCGCGTGCCACTTCAGAAAGCAATTCTCTTAAACATAAGGTATATTGAGAAGCTCTTAGGAAGAATCACAATTTCACGTCTTCGCTTTTTCTTAAAGGCTCTGACGAAAGATATAAATTTTTGGAGTTTGCGAGTGAAACTTCGAGGAAGTTCTCTTTCTCTGTCAATCAAGAAAACTTGGCTGCAGAATGAAGCACCTTCATGTTGTTTTCTCTCTAAATATAAATATTTCCCATAGGTATTTTAGGGAAGATTGAAGTAAAGAGTTCATAAACAAAATTGTTTCTTTGATGGTTAATTTTTGAAAAGGAATTTATTCTTTTTATTATATTCAAAGCGTGGGTGACTTTACTAATGATCTTTTATACATATTTTAGTAGCATTTATATGAATTATCTATATATAAAAAGGGTAATGACTTAAGCAAGGTAAGATAAAAGCTTGAAAGAAAATTAATTTAAATTTAGATATTGAAATTTAATATTATATTATCAAAGAAAAGTTACAGTCATGATGTCGGACTGTATTCTTTTGATGAAGTGCTTTATATTTGGAGTTTTCTGAGAGATGTTGAGAAATATGATCAACCAAAATACTTGAACAACAACAATAAATAAGAAGAAAAGTTTTTCCGATTTTACTCCGCATGGTTCTTGGAACGTGTCTTTTCAGGTGGGATGAGGATAAAGTAATTGAGATTAGATACACATATATGTACATGGGTTGGCAGAAGCCAAAAGAAGGACGACAAAAAGTTACCTGATTGATGTGAGAGGCTCACGACAAATACACATTTTTGCCGTGTTTGTGGGAGTTGGTATAAGAAAGCCAATTAATGAAAATCAAAAAAGGTTTCTCTATCAATCCAAAGAAATTCCTTCCATCCCTTCGCTGAAACACAATTTCACGTCAATGGGGTGACTCCACCACCCACTTCTTGCGTAGTCTCTCAATCGTCTGCAAATCCACACGTGTTTCGCAATGGTTCAGGGCGGAAGAAGAAAATCCTCGCCTTCACATTATAGGCATTCGCCATCCCACACTTTTCCAAACACTCTCACATGACCCAGACAAATAGCAGAATTTCCTATCAATCACCACCTAATTCCGGACTTTTCTACCGAGTTTCTTTGCTCAGTGAGTTTGGAGGAAATTCTTTTAAACTATGATATATGTAATTTTAAAAATCACATCAATTTCAATAGAAAGTTTTGTGGAAACGAACGGGTTCTACAATTTGAACTGAAAGGGCATTTTTGAATCATCGAGAGTTGGAGAAATTATAACTCAAAGTGTTAAAGTAAATAAAAAAACGAATTTTATCTAATTCGCGTGTTGTGCTATGTATGAGCAGCTTTGAGTATATAATTTGATTCAGTCGTCTGCTATACATAAAGTAATGTTCTCAATTAGCATTCTCGCAGTTCTTCACGACACATTTGCATACAATGCGAAAATCCATTGACTATCATTGTATCTACAAATGTAATTGAGTGGACTTTTTTGTGTATTTGGCGCCAGAATCATCCATCTATTCGTGTTTATCTTCATTTTAACAGCCTTCCTCTGTTTATTCCTTCTCGCTCTCTCCTTCACTGTTGAATTGGTGTCTTTGAGCAAATTGATTTGTCTGCCTTGTGGTATGTGACTGAACCGCAAAAGGAGACTAAAGGAACTCCCTTCCTTCCGCTCTGAAATGCCTATACAGTTTATCCGATGTTGAGGGTGGATTTGAGTGTTTATGTTCGGAATTGACACCGCATGTGAGGATTTTTTGGCAATGTCATGACTTTTTTTCGCTCATATATTCCTGAACTTGTGCACGCCAATTCGTCAAAAATTTCTTATTTATCTCAAATTCATCTTCTGATAAATCTTTTCTTTATTTGTCACAACCATATAAACTCAACTAGACAACTTGCAGAAACTTTTCTTTCAGAACATAAATAATACACTTCACGAAATGATATAAATATTTGCGACTCACCCACGTGGATTCCTGTCGTTAAGCACACCATCCACGCTTTCTGCTTGGAGAGTAAAAATTGGGGATCGTATAGAGGAAATTAGATTTATGTCAACACATTGCCGTATGCTGCTGATGGGAGTTGGAGCAAAAAAATGATGACAAGGAATCAAAAAAATAATTCATGGGAATTAAACGGGGAAAAAATGAAACAATTTTCAAACTTGATAATGATTTTTTGCAGATATTATTCTACGTAAGAATCTCCAGCTTGCAAATAAAATTATTTGAAAACTTCTCCAATCATGATTGATTCTTGAGAAGGTCTTTAATTGCTTTCTATTAAATTGTCCATAAATTTTTTTCAACCTGGAAGTCTTTATGCTACATCAAAGAGGGTGTTATAACTCACGTTACCCTAACAGAAAAGAAGAGAGGCAAGCAAAAATGGCACATAAATTGGTGATCAAAGTGTAAAAACCATTAAGTTTTTATGTTCTTCCCGCACTTTTATAGCCATCCCACCCTCATTCTTCCACCAAGGAAAAAGTTGTATTTTGGGGCATGCCAATGAAAAATTGCAGAGGGTGTGATGTAAAAATTAAGTATAGAAAAGAAAGAGAGAAATTATATGCCATGAATTTATACTTTCGTTTTCCTCAAAAGCCTAGCAATATTGGATATCTGACCAAATTCCTCACATAAACGACTCAGATGGGTTATAAAAAACCAAAAGATTGCCAACAATCACAAAAATAAACTCTTAAGCTCAAGAATTCTTCCTCGAGACTATCATTCTGGTATTTCTTGGGTTAGGACCGCATAAACCAGACTCAGACGCGAGGTAAAGGTCAAGTTGTTGTAAATTCTTTCATAATTTTCTTTACATGAATAATTTAATTTTTAAAGTATTCTCTCTAAATTTGAAAATTAACTCATTTCCTAATTTTCAATAAACTTCTGTAAAAGCTTTCAAAGAAATCAAGGAAATCAAGAAGCTTTTAATGAACAACCAATTAATAAACCTACGCAATTTCATTAACATCGTCTTTAGGCGTGAAAAGACATGTGGAAAATTCTATAAGAGAAAAAGCTCATACCATCAATCTACACCTACGCGAGTTCACGGGGATCAAGAACAAAATCATGTGAATATTCTGGTAAATGTCGCGAGAAGTTCAGGTGCGGGATGAATATGAAAAACACATTAAATTCTCTTTGTCATTTCACTCCTCCATCCACTCTCGCAATACACATTTTTATCATCTGCATTTATTATTCATCTCCATAGCATTTACCACCTACATACTCCTTATGATGTCACATCCTCGTCCCCTCGACCCGATGTTGCGATATAATTTTTCGGTTGGAGAAATGACTAAATCACATCAAACTCACGGATCAACCTCTAACCCTCCTGCTTTTCTTGAAAGTTAAACCAACAAAGTTGGTGGAAAGCTTCTGCAATTGACTCAAAAGCTCTACGTCAAGAGAAGCTTTCTCCGTGATAAAATTTTACCTTTCACACATTCAGCAAAAAAGGGGAAAAATCCACATCGTTCTTCTAAATTTCAATCCCCAGTGAAAAAAAAAAATGTAAAAACTCGAAGAAACTTGAGGAAAGAGAAAAAATGAATATTGAGAGCATAAAAAGGAATTCTACCCGTATTCCAAATATCCTGTTTCCACACACATAACAACACATTGCTCTACACCTTCACATCCATTTATGGTCTTACATTTATGTTTATGCGCGACACAGAATGCGTGAAATTTATGCATTAAACATCAATGATTTTCAGTCATCAATCATGCTTGATGGAAGAAATCCATGCGAAAGCTCCCATCTTCAAGCGAGGATAAACAAGACACAATTGCAAATTGATGTTCTGGGCTTCAGAGGTGAATTTAAAACTCATATCTTTCTCATTCAAATGCTATATCATAGCTGAGATTTCGAGCAAATGACAAATGATGCGTGGAGCAGTAGAAATTTAATAACAATATCATCGATCGATTTACTCTCAGATATATGATAACAGAATAATAATAATAATAATATATTGACCCAAACATTTGATATAAGTCAGATTGAATGTTATTTTGAGGCACAGAGTGAAAAATAGTGAAATAAATACTGCAATGAACTTTTTCTGCCACCCACAATCCTTCCAAGCACTTAAAGGATACATGATTCTATTCTGCTATAGTCCCCATGAGATAGTGGAGTATTTGGGAGGCAACCATCTGAAAAATTCACTGTGAAGACAACCTATTGGGAATGCCACCCTTTACCAAGCGGTTAGTCCTATATAGCTTTCAGGAAGGAATTGGATAGCCACAAGAAGAAAGTAATGTGGGCAGGTCTGGAAGCACATTGAGTAAACTGTCCGTAAAACCAACAATTCACAAATTGGCCGTAATTTGTTATTCAATCCCATTTCCATCACTACCTTGTATCTTGTCCCTGAATTTGAGAGCGAAAAAGCAGACTGCATAAGGTAATTTTCGAGGTGATTGATTCAGAATTTAGATGTAAATCCACCACATGGATGCCTTTTCTTGGCCAGATGCCAAAAATAGGAGGATCTGAACTCCCTTGACTGAGTGCCTCCCTGGTGACACGACAAAATGAATTGAGCGTATTGTGACCATTCTTTCAGTATGTCTCTCGGAGATAGTTTTTGAGAGGAAAATCCACTTTTGTGTGCTTTTCTTTCTTTTCAACACATCTTTCCCTTCAACCCTGTCCTGTAGTTTTTTTTTCTCTCTTTATACTCTTTCAACCCCCCAACAGTGTATTGTATATCTCATTTTATTTATTTGGGTGTTTGGCGTGTGAAGACTAGAGTAGAACTTGAATAGATTTACATTTTATTTTGGTGAAATGAAATTCTGGAATTCATCCAGTATTATTTCCATCTTTTCTCATTCTCCCACAAAACAGAAAGCACAGTGTGGTGTTTTCCTCCATGGCTCAATATGTCAGAAATACACAATTTCAACAAGCTAAAAATGTATTACATTTTCTTGCGCTTTATTCCCATACTTATATTATTCAAATTCTTTCCTTTTTTTAAGCTCCTCCGACCTCCACTTTTCAACGCTTTACTGCAGATTTATCCTACCATTGAGTAACACCTAGGGAGTGAAGAACTCTTTCTGTTTTGCCACACCGGTCGAGATTAACACTCTTTTTCCAAGAGAATAATATTATGAAAATCTGCTTTGTTGGGACTTTTCAGCACATTGTAGGTTTATGAATATTATATGGATAAAAACTAGTGTTTAAAATAGGTGAAAAAACTTTATATACCTAAGCGTTCATTCAAATTTAAATAGTTTATTTTCATTTTGAAAGAAGAGGTCACAAAGATTATATTTTTTACCAAAATAAGTAAAAAATAATCTTTCAAAAATTTTTGAATGACTTATTCTTTCGAAATATACTTTGTCAATAACGTCTTAACAGAGAGATATACCCATTTTTTACTAATTGAATTCGGTTAGCTATACAAACATAAGATACAGAGCCAAATATTTGCAAAAGCTCTGAGGGATAAATTCTGAAGGTCAAGTAAGTACACATTTGAGCTTTTTTCTTTTTGGAACTTCAGCAGACTCCAACATGAATAATTGATGACGGGAGCCCTAATTAATTATTCTCCTGAGAAAAAAAAAACTTTGAATTCGATTTTTAACATGCGACACACGACAACACAAGTTCTCAGCTCTTTCACCATATCTATCGAGAATATTATCGAACTGCCTATGTCCAATTACAGACGCACGAGCAGTGGACATTATGAAGCCAATTAAAATTGTATTTTTATGGATAATGCTTCTAATTCGCGTTTTAGTTCAACCTCTCATTTATTTCTGGATTTTGTCACTTTGGCACGTGACGAGTTATGCGACAAATCATCCAAATGGCTTTCATCAAGCGCTTCCACGAAATAATTGTTTCTACTTTGCAGTTTTTGAAAACTTTGACGAGCATCGCATTCAGAGTTAAAACAACTCTGTATCAGCAGGAGACAATTAAAAGTGCGAGAGTGCATTGCAATGTGTTTAGAAAGTACAAATAATATTAATTTGAGTATTTAATTTGGTAATAAACTTTCTGTATAAATGATCTTGTATCAAGGACAAAGGCAAGATTAACCATTCATTTAAACAATTTTAATGCATGCATTTAACGCCTAGAGATTTCATCAAATGGGAATGAACTTTTTCAAAATGCATGGAATCTCGAAAATATCATAGAATATCGTTTGATATGATGTTGGAATTGATTTAAAATTAAATCCAACCATATAGCCAAAAAGAATTGTACATGTTCTGTTTTCAGATTATGTATGGCAAATCATAGGGGAGAGCCGATCAACTTGGCGGCGAAAACAAGTTGGCGTATCTATTCAATTTTGTGGGAGATCGAAAAGAATGAGTGGCATCATTTGTCATAGAAAAATTTTCAATTTTGGTGGAACTCTGATAAAATTTAGATAGGAACCGAATTTTTCCCATGGTTTTCCGAGCAAATTAACTTGTCTTTTTTCAATTTTTAGGCAGGTTCATAAGAGATAGTAAAACTATAATATAGAATCCCAATCAAACTTACACTTTAAACTAATTAATTGTTATGTGTGATTCATGTATTGATATCTCCTAGCGCTACTAACTTGTGCGACTTTCCCCTATATCAGTTTAGTGTGTGGAAATTGATTTTTTTGTTTCATTTGCATATTTTTTATTTCGTTGTTTTGACTCTACCAAAAATCATATTAAAATTCATAGCGCTGACAATAATTGTCATGTATATTTCATTGAATCATTTTCAGGTTATTAAAACATTAATCATATATTTATTTATCAGAGCATGTGTGACATTATACACTTCATTTTCGTCTATTATCATAAATAAATGTGGATAAAATAATATTCCTTTGATTTATCAAATTAAGGGAAAATTACCAAAATCGATTATCACGATGAATATTCATTTGCCGTTTACATTTATGAATGAAATTGTGATATTTAATCTCAAAGTATGCTCTCGATGATAGGTTTGATTAATTTCATAGTGATATATTTAAAATATGAAACTGAATTATCATTTTATTACTTGATGGCCTTTTGAAGTCGTGCTCTTTGAATTGTTCTATATAGCATACTTCCTGTTTCACTTCTCGAATTATCATCGCTTTCAGTATAATGAGTGTTCCAAACTGTTACCCCAATAAGTTTATTTACATCACAATATAAGCTCTTGTTGTAGTTCACTTTGTATCATCCCATTCATAATATTAAACTATCATTATCATTAATGAATTCAAAGCGAAATATCAATCAAAATATTTTTATATAATAAATACCTACCTATGTATTATTTTTTGTCAGCTTCTCATAGTAAATAATATTTAATGCCTATCGGTCATTGTTAATAAGGCAACATATGAAAGATGAAATTATTAGATAGGTTACCTATACGTGTAAATATAATCTAAAATTAATTAGAGCAAACTTGAGATTTATATCTGAGTAATGTAATGTACGTGTATTGATATTCGCAGCTCTTTTTAGAAAATTATAAACACAAATTACCAAGAATTATGCAATAGTTTCAAGAATTAAAACACGATGCTACTTTTTGTAGTAAATTTAGTTTCTGCAACATATCTCATCTTGTGCAGAATGTTAATTTGTCCACTTTCTGGAACGCTAAATATTGCACAAAGATTTCAGTATTAACAGATTTACTTAAATATATGCCAAATATAGAAGAAACATCAACTAGAAGATTAATAAGGAAAAAAACAGATGAATCAACATCGTAAAAGATCAATCGTATGATTTCAATTGAACATTTCTAAACATTTTTCCAATTATGTGCAAAATTTGATGATTGAAATATTGCAGATATATTGCGATTGGATGGTGATAAAACACACATATGGGCTAATGGCTAATTTGTAGAAAATTCACGATTGCATTTCATTTGGCTAATTTTCCCACTTGAAAGTTCTTTTTCATTTGAAAAGCTTGTGATGAATGGCTTGAGAGCAGAGCAATAAATATTTCATTGAAGTAATTTTCATGCTGGTACATTTATGGCACTTATAGTGTTGAAATTTTCTATTCTTATCTGTTAGCACTCGGGTTTTGTAACATTTCGTTTTTCAGTGTATGACGGTGAAATCAATTTCTCTGCGTGGGATGAGAGATCATTTAATAGCGCTTACATGAATTTATGGTCGTTGAAGTGTATGATAGGCCGTCTGTCGAGGTGCAAGAATCACGTATACATTTTATTGTTTAGCGATTCCTCATCAATATTATTATATTTAAGTGATAATAAAAAGTGCAATGCAAAGGAAATTGGAGTGGTCGGGAAAAATTTGCTGTTTATATTTGGGAAGTGTTAATGAGAATATAAACATGGCGTGTGTCTTCTAATCACCTTGATCAATAGGAAATTTTTCTGAGTCGTGGGCGATATGATAAAAGATATTTTGTGTTAATCATCAACTGGATACTCATTTTATATACTGACCGTTTATTGACACTTGCTCAGAGTAAGAGATATATATTGAACTTTAGGAACTCAGATCCAATATTTAGAAATTGCTAAAATATGTTGACAGAGTAATTGACTGTTCGTTCATCTCACAAATAGATATCACAATGCGGTGTACATATAACACAAGAGAAACAATTTATTTCGCACTCGCGGACACCTTTAGCAAATGAAATGATCAACGAATGATTTTCCCATCTATATTGTTGGCACACGTTTCACAAACTATTTATGAATGCAATTTTATGATTTATTCAAGCTTATTACACGAAGTGTCAGGGTGTTTGATTAAGTGTCCGTTAATTGAATCATCGGCACTCCAACTCTCTCGAGAGACACTTGAGAAACTGGCGAGGATGAATTGGCGCGAAAGACTGGGCGCGTGTGCGAGTTTATGGCCCAGTCGGAGGGATCGCAATTGCCCAGAGAGCGAGTCAGGTATGGGCCTGGGTGGTCAGAGATGGCTGGCGACGGATTCAACCGGTTCCACTTTGCAAGTGTACCATCTTTGGAGTTGAAACGCACAATCGTCGTCGAGACAGTCGAACGACTAATTTCATTTGACATAATTTGAAGCTCGCTAAAGTGCATGCAAAATCGCATATCTCACTCGCTCTCGATCACGACGGCACGACGAGGAAAAAACACGGCATCAGAATGCGAGGAGACTCACTATTAAAGGTTGTAATACATATTCGTACATTCAGCATCAAGGGGGGATATTATGATCAGAAGTGATGTACATTTGAAGAGAAGTGCGCAAGCATATTTGGAAGTTTAACAATTCGACGGCTCCAAATACAACTAGCTTAAGTATATAGGGATTCCTTAAGAATTAAGCTAGTTGTATTCGGAGCCATCGAATTGTATGACTCCAAGATTTTTTGTCTAGCCAAATGCCGCAAAACAAACCTGTAGATCTCTCTATAGACTTCTAAAAATACTTTCAAGTAAATAAAACAATAGAAAAAAGTGATAAAAACAAAACAGCAATTGGATATTGTCGGGATTTGAACTCACGACAAACAGCTAAAGAGCTAGTCTAATAAACCATTTGTTGTGAGTTCAAATCCCGATAATATAAAATTCCTGCATTGTTTTTTTTACACATTTATTTTATTTTTTCTTTTATTTTAAAGTATTTTTAGAAGTTCAGAAAGCTTTTCAGGTGAAAGACTCACATGTAAACAATTGTATGACTCCAAAATTTCTTGTCTAGCAAAATGCCGCAAAACAAGCGTGTTAAACGTTCAGAATCGAACGATACCGACAGGTAATAAATAAATATTTGCGAAGTTTTCTCTTTTTGATATTATGATTTTCT
>CAKKOB020000042.1:0-25774 GCA_918844115.2 Phlebotomus perniciosus
GTTCAAAAAGTAGGTGTTGTCTGCCATACCAAATTTAACACCTAAATCAGGCAACGCCAGTTAGGTGTTGTTACTACACTCATGGCCGTCGGAGGAGAAATTAAGTGTACCAACAACACTCAATAGGTGTAAAATCTTAAGTGTTCCAGCAAAACCAATTTAGTGTAGAATTATTAGTGTCCTAGTAACCCTTAGTAGGTGTAAGAATTTAAAACATATAATTTTTTTTAATTTATCACATTTATTTTATTTATTTCCTTTACATATTTACATATTTTTATAGAAATACACATTTTATTATAGTTAATGGTTTAAATATACGAAGAACATAAATGTATCTCAGACGAAAACTTTTGCCTAATTTGTTCATCCTATTTATAGGAAAATATGGGAAAAGAACTTAAAAATTGATTTTCTTTTTTAAATGGTTGTAATCAAAGTCTTGGAAACTGGATGACAAATATTGATTCAAAGATTTACCCCTAAAACTGTTTTTTAGTTGAAATATTGAGAAGGGAATGCTGAGTAAAACTTACGTTTGGAAATCTTTTAAATTATCACAATTCAAAGCAGATTTGTCGGTATTCAAGGCGGTGGGGAACAATTCTGGACAGAAATTTGTGAGCGTCCAGCGGAGGATATCCTTCTTTCCTTCTTCAGAGTGTTGCCAATGATCGACGGAACAAGCGGTCCGCCAATTATCTGGAGCTAACCAAACTTTCACCAGTAATGTTGATGATGATGATGACATGAATTGCCCCGGTGAGGAGGATGAACAACTTCAATATGAGACGTTTATGAAGAAGATGCCAACATTTACTTCCAAGAGCACAATCCTTCTGTACGTGGAGTCCTGAGACGATAAAACTGACATGGCAAAGATATAGGAAAATGTGTATATGAAAGGCTTCCAAGCTCAAGCCACTCACCTGGAGGATCCAAAAACTGCAGATCATGTGCTTGATTGAGGACTAGAAAATTTCATCTGATCTGCTACAAATGGCTACAAAGGTCCTAATTCACGAGGGCGCGATCTGTCGACACTGCTGCCTTCAATAAGATCTAAAATCTCCGGATATCCAATTCCTGGCAATAAAATCAAATTAAAGCTTTAACATTTTACATTCTTGTAGCTCTCAATTATCACAAACAAAGCGGAACAAAGGACTTACCAAAAAGTAATGTTTCACTTGAACTCGAGAAGAAAACTGGAAGAATCACAGCTAAATATCCAACACATGGTCTGTTATGACACTTTGTCATAAAATGGACGCCATAGTTAAAAGTTTTCCCGCAACGCCGATTTTCGTAGAGGATGTTGTTGGTTTGAAACTTATTCCAAAAAAATGGGTTTTGCTGGTACACTTAAAGGTGCATCTAAATTTAGTGACACTTATCTGAGGGTAGTAACAACACTAAATCATAGAGTTAAATTAACACTTGGAAAGTGAAATTAAGTGTTCTGGATACACTAAAACGACAATTTCGTGACAAATGTGTAGTTAACACTAAGTTTGATGACAAAGGGTTTCGAACAAAACTTGTCTAAGATTATTAGTGTAATGGTAACACTAAATTGGTCAATTTAGGTGTTACACCAAACCCTAACCCTGCGAGTGTAGCAAAAACACTCATTTCAACACCTAATTTATTTGAGCTGTTTTCTGTGTGAAGAATAAAAATTTCAGGAAAATCAAATATCATGGGCAAATATTCTTCGGGGGTGTGTCCTTTGCCGTTCCCAAGTTGCGTATAAATATGTATGAAATTAAATGTGACTACAGGGATGCCCCACATATGCAAATACATTCAAAGTCCTCTCCATCCATTCGCCTCTGCGATACTGTGTCCCTCAATGTCATATAAGATGATCAAATTTCAATTGTACGGCTTGCCCTTTCAATTTTCTATATATCTATTCGTGATGGGGAAAAATTGAGAGCACATGTCAATGGGCAAACAAGGACCATATAGGAGGGACTTCTTTTGTATTCTATCTATTATGGTTGAGAGAAAAATATCCCACGAGAGGAACTCTTGAGTGATCAAAAATTTGTCGGATGAACTTGTAAATATTCTCAATATTTATTTTACTCCACAAGAGATTAAATATTTTGACTTCACTCGAGAAAGATTAGTAATTCTTTTTTTCACCTGAATTTACTCAAGCTTCCCATTGGAACCCATTGAAAGTCTCGCCAATATATTCAAATTTTACGCTGAAACACGATTATGGTAATTTTATACGCCACTCAAAGGCCCATTCACAAGCAATAAACATTCTCTTTGTCCCCATTCATTTATTTATTTTAAGATCATTTAAAAATCAAACGATTTCCTCGCAGAATCCAATAGGAACGGCACACAGAAATTGCTCCCTAATTCACATTTTGCGCGCTTTATCGAATTTCCTCTCATAAACATTTGATGCGGACAAATAATGTTCTTACCTCTGGAGCATAATTCCTCAAAATTCTCTCTTTCAGCCACAGCCAGTAAATGTGAAATGATAGACAAACAGCACATTTTCCGGTCTTTAGTAACTCAAGAGTCGAACAAATAATGGGCAGGAAAGCCAAATATACACACAACATTACAAATGGTTGACTTCCATTTGGGAGAACCTCAGAAGCTGTGTGCCTTCCAAATTCTGGCTCCTTTCGCTATTTATTTAATATCGCCCCTCTAAAGTTGAAAATATTCATCATTGCGAGCAGCTCTCAGGCTCCTGAATCCTTTACCACCCTGGCCACTCTTTGAAGAATATGCCACACTGGAAAAGTCTCTGTTGGTAGAAGTTGAAGGGAGTTGCAAAGAGTATAGATTCAAGATTAACAATTATGGGAATTGAATTATATGTATATAGAATATGCAAATACAAACTATTAATTTATATCGTCATAAAAAAGTTAAATGGATAAAGAGAAGCTTTAGTTAATTTTATATTTATAAAATTGGAATTTTAAAGACATAGATGGGTCAAGGGAATCCTCTTCGCCACCTTCAATATATTGCTACATAATTATTTATTGAAACATAATTTTTGTTTTCTTCTCTGACTATAACAGAAATTTATTCTAATTTCATGTGTTCTCTGTTTTCTTAAAAAAAATCACAACAAAATTTCAAAATAGCAATATCATTTGACATTTTCCTTTATAGAGAGCTTTATGAAATTGAAGAAAAAACAAATTTCGTTTTTGCCATATTTAAATTTAAACAAAAAAACAAATAATAATTCAGAGCTTTCAGTTAGGTAAAGATATTTCTTTTATGTACAATAATTTTTCAGGAATTTTTATCATATTTGATGCAATAATATTTCTGAAGTTATCCAAAGTTTTTTTTTTATTTTTACAGATTTTCTTGAAATCTCCAAATATTGAAACCTCTATAAATATTTGGATGAAATTTTTCGATTTAATAATTACTGATTTATTGCATCAACGCAATAACTGTGCGAAAAAGTGTCTTCATCTCATCGATTTACATTGGTTAGACAGGGACAAAAAATGAGTAATTATTGCGTCCGGAGAACACAATAATCGCTCAATATTACGTTTCTTTATCCCTGTCTAACCAATATAATCTTAATCAGATGATAAGAAATAGGATGTCTAAAATAGGATTTTTTCCGCGAATGTCGGTGGCCGCGACATGAAGATTATGGAAAATAAAAATCTATTCTATTCTATTCTTTCAACTACTCTGTACCTACTACAAAAAGAATCACAGCTAAAATTATTATTCTTATTAATTCGTTTATAAAATACCTATCATGTCTTAAAATGACAGAAACTCTTTTTTGTTAGAATAAAATTTCAAGTAAAAATTTTGTGCCTCTTTTAACTGAAAATTTGTAATCCTTTTTTTGTAGGCCTCTAATTTTTTTTTGTAAGATATCTTTTCCCCTGACTTACACTGCAAAATCTCCTGGACCTTCCTCCAGCCACCCCATGGTGCGTTCTGTTCTCAATTTGGTATTTGCTTTTGGTAAATAGATGAAAAGCTGGGGCAATGGCGTAGAAACGGCGCCGGTTGGCCCTTTTCTCGCCAAATAGCACTCTCTGTCCAATTGTTGGCGCTCTGCCGTCGGAGAACCAACCACCCGGCAGGAAAAAGTCTCATCTGTTTTCCAGACAGTGTGTGCACAGGGGAAAATTTGCGTAGCACTACAATATTTTACATAACAAACTCTAGCTTTTGTTTATGATGATTTTAAACAGCTTACGCTCTAATTAGGAATACAAACAGGTCTAAATCCAATGTTGATCAGCACTTTTGCAGTTATGCTTAGAGAAATGAAAGAGATTTTGGGAAAATGATGGTTATAGTTTGGTGGGTGAGATTTTTATTTGAATTTTGATATTGACAGAAAATTACTGTCACATTGACATATTATGTCAAGAAAAAAAAACACCTTTTTATTGTTTTGTTTTTCTCGAATGATATTAATTTATTTAGTATTATGGATAATGATTTTCTAAATACATAAACATACAGATTAATTGATTCAATTTTTTTGGAATATCTGTACAATTTCTCATTATTTTGCTGTGAAGTTATTCAATAGGTTTCAGATTATGGTACATTTATAATTTTTCTATTTTCTCATTTTCTTTTATCGTTGATGGTAAATTATATATTTTACGGATCTCTTTTTTATCACATTCATATTAGCTGGAATTTTAAATATACTTTACTTTTCTTTTCTATACAAATTAAGTTATCTAACAAGTATTACTTCTCTCATAAATATAAAATCCAAACTACAAAGATGAAGGAGTCTCATGTGAATCTTTGGAGAAGTTAGGCGACTTCCAAATCAGATGAATCATCAGCATCGCTGAAATTGTGAATGGAAGTGGAGAGAGGAAGAACTGGAGAAGACATATCTTCAGTTTTGAGACTCGACACACTCCCAACATTACTGTTGTGCTCATCCTGAAGCTTTCGGAGCCTCTCTTGCTCCTCGCGCTTCTGCTTTCGCCACTTGGCCCGACGATTCTTGAACCAGACCTGGAAGAAAGGTAGAACAACATAAAAATTTCTCCCACAAGCTAAAAGAGCATTTTATTGACATTTAGTCCTTTTTTTCTCCTTTCGAAAGGATTAAATATATCGTTGCCCTTTCTCTCGGGGGCACCTTCTTAAGCACCCGCAAACAAGAATGTCTCTCAATTCCTCTTTGTCGTGCCAGCATGCACAACATATTATGTGAAATGGTATCCTTGCAATTTGTCCATTTGCCAGGAGAAGCAAGAGAAAAAGCCCGAAGAGAGGGTAAATAAATCTCTATAGCGATGGCAAACGGACAAATTGTTTTGCTTGATTTTAAAGGTGAAGAAAAAAAGGCTCGTGGGATGGAGAGGCAGCCAAATAGACATCAATTTTTGTGAACTGCAGATTTAAACAAGACCACCCTTGTAATCCGGGTGCAACAAAAGGCCCACAAAAAGGATTGAGAGCTTGTCAAATTTTTCACATGAACTCACATGCAAAAATAAACAGCCCAGATGCTCTTTCATACGCACATTCTCTCGATTTTGCCATAGTCTTTTAAATCGAAATAATAATTAAAAGTAGGGCATACGGAAAATAAAAAATTTTCACATGTAAATTTATCCATAAAATTTTGTCTATGCCAGAGCAAACAAGAAAATGCTCAAATTCCAGCATATTCTAAAATAGATACAGGGCGGCACCCTCGCGTGGAAAGCCCCGAAAGCCCTTCAATTTGTTAGTATGGAAAATTGTTATTTTAAAATACACCTAAACACTCTTCATGCACAAATCAGGTGCTTGTGCGTATTAATTTTCCCGTGGGCCATTTTACAGTAAACACACATCCACCGCACTTTTCCCACCCACACACTGTGTGGAAAAAGCGCCACGTCTGTCCGTTTTTCCGCCTCCTCGAACGCCCGCGCGCGAACATCCCCGGATGCATTTGCTGAAACAACATTGGGGGAAAATCCATCCCCTGAGCACAAACACGCACACTTATGGGTGAATAATAATAAAATTTCAACTATACGCCCCGCGTGTTTGGATAGGATGGCTAAATATATCAATTTTCCTAATTAAATAACAGCAAACATTACATGAAAAATAAATTACTAATGGTTCCGCAAAACTCCGGGGTTGCTCACTTAAGGATTCAAGTGATGGGATTTTGGTGAATTTTCATGAGCCACTTCCTCGAAAGATTTTCCCAACACATGCTTTTATTATTAAAATGTTTGCATTTTGGTTAGTTTCTGTGGGTGAGAGGAGTTATATCCCTTCAAAAGTACCTCAGGGCATCTTCCACTCCACACGAAATCCCAACTTCCGTCCCAAATTCACTTCTTCCCCATCAGCACCTTGACATGTTATTTCACCCGGGGATGAGATGAGAGCTGAAAGCCCCTTAAATACATCACTTACAGTACATGGTCACTCCCTTTGAGTTTAATTGTCTGTATATTAAGGCAAAGTATGGAAGAGGAGATTTTTTTCCTGTTTATGGACTTTTCTTGATACGTTGTTATTCATTAACCTTTCATTATATTCTCGATAATTGCTTAACCCTTTGATGTCTACAAGGATCTGCGCAATCGCTCGAGCAATTATTCCTTGTATGGAGATCAAAATAAAACCTTGCAGACTTGCGGATATTTTCTTGACTAGCTAATAGACTATTAGTTCTAAATGAAAAATTATGATGGACAAAGTTCATTTTAAAGTTAAACTTTGGTGGTTAAACTTATATCTCCTGTTCCTACAGATTTTTCGAGTATCAAATATCTATTACATAATCTCTGTTAGGATCTTATCTTATCATTTGATTGCTTTATATATAATATAATTTAAATGTGTATAAAGGAAGCTCTGTTTAATACGCGTATCAACGATTTTTCTCTGTGTAGAATTTGGACAGAGCTGGTTTAGATGAAGATCTAACCTACTTTTTTGTTCGTATCGTTCGCAAAATAGTGTTTCAAATCTGTAATAAGAATCCGTAATAAGTGTTAAGTTCAGATCTAGAAATCGAATTAAAGAACAGAAAAGTGAATTAGTAACTTCTTTCACAAAACCCGGGTCAGAGCATTATGAAACGTTTCGGGAACTAAAATATAAATTAGTTAAGTTTTGAATTAAAGATTTTGAATAATTGAAAAACATTTTAATCTGCATGAAAAACATCAATCGCAATAATATTTAAGGGTTTCAAGAATGGAATTTCATATTTACATATGATCAATCGCTATTATTTTTACCTATTTTCACTTAATTTTTCTCAACTTAGCCTACCAACAAATTTTGCTTTCTTTTAATTAAAAATTAATGTGTTAATTATGGGAAAAATTCCCATGTGCTTCACCTATATTAAAAATAAATTTCTGTGATTGAATACGGCTGTTGTTAGTAAAAATATTACCCTGTTTACCACAAAAAATCACAAATGAATCTACATAATTATGAATGTAATTTGTTTGTGGAAATATTTTCGACATAAAGTTACATTAAATTAAATTGTAATGATAATATTTCAACCAGAGACTGTAATTTTATTGAGTGTTTCCTCTAAGCTTCTGGCGAGTGTCATAAGTGTGAATTAGAGAGGAAAATGAGAAGGTGATAAGTTGGTTAAAACTGATATTATTCCTTACAGGATTCTTTGTTACAGGTATGTGCGGATCCATTAGTTAAATTAAAGTGCCGTGAACTAATGAATATTTCATATTAAACTGTTTGTCATGAAAACTTATTCTTTTACACCTTTACACATCCTATATACATATTTATTCATTGTTTTGAAGATTATGTGTATGAATTACTAACATTGCCTAAAGTTTTGAATTTAATAGAAAAGATACATAATGTCCGACAGTTCAAGTGATCGTGAAAAGTGCATCGAGGTAAAACATTAGCTAACAATAATGTTCTTAGTCGGATGGATTAGCTCATGAGGGATGGTCGAAGAAGAGATTTCGGTGAGAAGTTAAGATCCTGCCGACTTTGTCGGTGTCCTCTGATGTCCCTAATTCTGTGTGGGATGCCAAAAAAACTCAATGATGCTCTTTTTTAAACTCACAAAATTGCAATTTATTGGTCGGTTTATTTCTCAGAGATTTGATGTGTGCAAAATCCATGAAATTGTCACTCTTCATTACTGAGCACCCTATCAAATATAACTTTGAGTTCATCTCACACGAGGCGAGAGAAATAAGATAAAATGTTCAATTGTCTCTTGGAGTGACAGTGAGATTGGGTGAAGACATATCAACAGAGGTGAACACCTCGAGGGTGAGACATTTGCATTATCTCTAGCGAATGCTGGCGAGATTCTCTCCTCTTTGTCATGCGTTACCGTGGAGACATCCCAGCCATCCGTCGGGGAGGCACTCCCATGAGGGAGTGAGTGTGGAATTTATTGCACTGCATCCAAAGCTCCGACTCACTCAAATGATGTACATTTTCCAACAAACAGTGGTGTAAGCCTTTGATCAGAGCCCAGAATAGAGGGAATTTAATTTAACAATGTGAATAACATCAAAGGTTTTCCACCCGACAAAATGGTTAAAAATGACATTGTCATCCATTCAACATAGACACGCAAATTCGTTTACCAATTAATATTTATATGAAAAAGGCAAGATATGCCCTGGATTGAATGCTAACAAATTTATTCAAATATTTAAAATTATTGTTTGAACAAAAGAAAAAGACATTGTGTCTAGGCTCCAGAGCCTAGACAGCGTGTTATAAATGATTTTACGAATTTCCCTATTTAATTAACTTCACAAGCGCGTTAAATGGAAATGCGAAAGCACAAAGAAATTCTGTTAAATAAAATAAGAGGGAATTTTCTTATGAAAATTACCAAGAGAAACCATCTCTGTTCCTCACACCCATTGGTCGCATATTTAATTGTAACCACTTCGAAGAAAACGCAGATGAGAAGCCCTCCAACGACCAAAGTGATTATTGAATTTTTGTTTTCTTATACCCTCGACCCTTGTACCCTCAGTTGGAGGTTTTATAACGCGAAATTCATACAAAACAACTTTATAATAACTTCTCATTGTGATTCTCCACGCAATCATTTAATTAGCAATTGTTATTTTAAACTTTATCCACACACTTTCGCCAACCCTCAATTTTTTGCCTTTTCACTCTCATTTCCCGGAATATTATGATCAGATTTCTGAAAAAGCCCCTCAGGGTTGGGGGTTTGTGTGCAAAAAAAGGCGATTTTTGTGTTCTGGAATTCAATAAGAATTGCCCAAAAGAGTCAATGGAACGAGGAACAATAAGAAGTTAGTCTGTGGGAAACAATAAAAAAAAATCCCGCTCAGGGCTTGAATAGCAATTTCTTATGTAATTTACCATGACAAAGAAAATTAATTTGTTCTTTTCTCTACACCCACGCTCTTCAATGACATTAGCCTGTTAATCGAATGAGAGGGGAATTAAATACAAATTAAAACAGACTCGATGAAACCATATAAAAAGAATTTTCATTAGTTCATCTGAAATGAACTTCTTGCGTGAGCATACACTTTTTAGCTCCCTCTACCGCTGAGTAGCTATTTTGAGATCTATATGCACCCTTAAGCGTAAATTGCTAAATTCCAGAAAGTTTTTAATTAAACAATATTGCAAAATTAATAATCTAAAACTTTTTGTTACACCATTTTATAATTTCAATATCCATCCTTTGTTGATGGCTCAGCCAGAGTGCAAAAAGCGAGCGATAAATTGCAATATTTATCCCCACATAATTAAACTAAACTCTATTAATTAACCCTATTATATTCAGCCTTGATGGGCAAAATCACGTTACGCATTTGGGTACATTAGAGGCTCACTAAAGCCAAATATCCCCGGAAAATTTATTATAAATTCCCAAATATGCATCACCCACTACCCTTTGAACTCTATCATATCGAGTGTGAGCTACTTTTGGGGGAGGGAAGAACTGCGTGATGAGGTCCCGAGTGGAAGTACAATAGAGCATACGGTGTGTGCTCTGTTGAACACCCCTTCAATCAGCAAAACGTTATTATATTACTTTGTGTTTAATCCATGTATTGTTTCATAAATTTGTGATGAGATTGGACGTCCACGGCTCGTGGTGGCCACTCTCTCTCTCTCAATTCACCCGCTTTTTGGGGATTGATGATGGTCCGGGAGGGTTAAAATATACACACAAAATTTCACCCGTCCATCAGCATTTGCGGGCGTCACAAACCTTTTCGCCAAATCATCCCCTGAGCGAGGTTCTTGCATTGGGGGCGTGTGCACGACCCAGTGTATTTTTTGACCACCTCATCTAAAATTGATTGAGAAAAAAATTCCACTGTTTGTACAACTCCCTGTCGGATAATGAGATTAAATTTTATTTTATTCTTTCCACCGTACGTTGCGTATTATCTTAATTCACTAACCCATGTTGAGCGAAAAGACGCGTAAAAAATTAGTTAATTTCACAAAGTATCCAAAGGGCAGACTATATAGGTAGAGAGTATATTCGGTTGAGCCAAATTGATGAATGTTCAGTTTTTTTTTAAACTTACAAGACCTAACAAGATTTAATAATGTTTTACATGTTTTACATAAAACACTAAAAATCAAAACTTGAATGTTTTAATTTTGTGTAATTCTTAAATCTTTTCAAGAACACTTGAATTAATAAAACAGTTATTTTGATTGAGGAAATTATTTTTTTTTTTCTAAAAAATTATTTTCTTAGCTAATTTATCTGCTTTATAAGCGAGGCATAAAGAAGTAATTTTATAATAGAACTCGTATTAAACAATATAAAACTTGTCTTTTTAATACCTTCAACAAGCTATCAACTAGAAAACGGTTTGGTATTTTTGTCTCCTGTGGATTGGATATTATAGCACATCATAAGTGAAATAAAATGGCAGAGTGAGTGGATGAGAAGAAAAAACACAAGAGGGCGAAGAGGGTGGAAGGGTGAGTGAGTGAAGAGGATCGGTCCTGAGGCGATATCCGATTCATGAATTAACTCTGCCATCATCTGAATATCCAACCACCACATACACATTATATCCTTTTTGCCCCGGAAAGAATAATAATAACAAATGGATGGAAGATGAAATTATTCCTCCTTGCATTTACATCTTATGTACATAATGTGCTTTCTAAAATATATATATAGCGTTGGAAGTTATATGATTTTGGGGTTTGGAAAGGGGCGTTCTCTCCAGTTCTTTGGGGGGAGGGGGGGGAGTGAAGATGAAAATGGGGGAAAATTGTGAAATGACGAGGAAAGGCAAAATACCATAAGATTCATCCATTTGCTATTTATTCAGAATCCGACGGTATCATTTCGAATTCAGACCCACTGTCATAACATTCACTCCATTTACTAAATCAACTAACATTCCGGTGAATGGGCGATATTTTCCCCCATGCTTGCGATATTTAGATTATGATCCTATTTTGATTTTAGTCTCACCAGATTGTACGGCTTTTGGCTGATGCTGAATTTTTTCCCAGGATCCGCATATATAATAAAACTTTATGAATTTAATGAATTTGCATGTTGAATAAAATTAGAACAGTATCTTCTACCGCTTCCTCATGAAAACTCTTATTTTCTCTATTTTATAAAACTTATTCTCGGAAAGTTATATTATGGCTGCAAAAGTGAGTAAGTAAAGAAGAATTCTCAAGGAGAGAAGATGTTACATAATTCTTGAGCTAATTAGAAAAGAAATCTTGCTGCTTCCGGATATTTTTCCAGGAAGAAATACCCAAAGAACTTTTATGTAAAATTTACAAAAATAACTCTCTTGTCTCTCCATCATACTTTTTTATATAGTCAGATGAGAAATTCTGCAGAGAAAAGTTGAATTTATTATTAAGAGAGCAGCAAAAGGAAGACATCTGTGACATCTTATGACTCCTTTATGTATTATTGCGACTTGTCTTGGGTTATTTATTGTCTCTCATCGTCCTTGGTAGTGATATCATGTTCATTGTCTATACCCCATGAGAGTGCTTGTTGTTCAACAAGGCGGAAATGGGGAGTAATGGCTGAAGGGACTTGTTTGGTTGATTGTCACAGGGATGTATCTCTCTCATTGATGTGCATAGAGCTTGTAAAGGATGAAGAAGGACAGGCATCCTCTTGCTGGTTATTCCTTTTCGACGGAGAAATGTAATGAGAAAATTCACATTGTGAGAAGGCGGAGCTTTTCATCAATTTATGACGATGATGCTCAAATTGCAAAATGGATGTTTGGGGCTCTTCAGTTATGCAGAGACTCTGCAGAAAAGGGCAAGTCAAAGCGGATAGCTCGCACATCCAGATAGACCACTTTACCACGCTAATGACTCCCGCAGAAAAGGGAGAGAACATTAGTGGTGACATGATAATAAGATTAGGCGTTTTTGGGAGTGTCACCCCATCAGTAAACAATCTTGTAATTAGTTCTAATTTTCCAATGACAAATTCGAGGGAGGAAAATTCAATTTCTCCGGCGGCTGCGGAGGGAGACCCTTCTGTAATAATCGCTGAAAAGGCGTGGGCTTCTTAAGTATTACAAATATAGTGTTTAGTTTATGCATGAGAGGAAAGACAATCACCTCAGAGAGTTATTCGGGCAAGAAGATGAGGCATCACTTTTACATTCCTTATGCAGAAGCCAGATGACCACACATTGAGTTGTCATAAACATAACTAATCCATTTCTCGCTCTTCCTCTTGACGATATAGTCTTCCTCATTTGCGTCTTGCTTTAGCACTTGGACGACACATTGTATGGTGAATGTGGTAATATTATGCATCAGTGGCCTCTCACTCTCATTCTTTATCCTCATAGTGCACATCTTTAATAAGCACTCGAACCAGCACATAATGAGAATGAATGAATTTGTATTTAGTTCCATCCACTCTTCTCACTTCACTTGAGGTGTGCCATCGAGCACACATTAGAATCTCTAAACTTTTATAAAACCAACTCTGGGAGATGCATTTCGACTCTTTGATAGGTTCTCTAATATTTTTCTTTACCTCCACACAGTGCTTGAGTGTGAAGCTAAGCAAGGGAGTTAGAGAACCATAGAAGGAGAAAAACTGCCTTATTTACTCAACAAAACAGTAGCTTATTAGTTTTAAACTCATCTTCCTTGGTAGCTTCTTTGGCATCCTCTCTTGACCGGTGACCAGAAATTCCTCTTGCTATCGTCACAGTTTAGAAAACTCAATTATATTGACTTGGGATGAGTGGTTGAGATGATGAGATAATTTTTACGGCATTATAGACTAATTTCAACCGGAGTTGATTTTACCCGTCTAATTAATTTTTAAACATCCCAGAAGTAGGAAATTATGTTGGCAGAAGAACGTCAAGTATTATGAAAATTCTAGAAATCGGAATAATTGACATTTTGAATACCTATACTCAATAAATTATATGTTGATTTGAATCAAATGATTTCATAACATTATTAGGTAAGGGTATTGTGATTGTGAAATGAATCATCATCAGCAATTAATGGAAATTTCTAATCAGTGATTCCCGCCTATAAAGATTTTGGAACTGGCACAATTTTCGACCAACTTCAAAAGGTTTTCGTTATCAGCAATAGAAATTAGTTTTTAGGATTATCAGAAGGAGTAGCCTTGATTGTTTGATTTTGAAATTAATTCAGTAGGTATATAAATTTATACAGCGTTCGTAAAATCGACTCTAAGCAAATTTGGAACATCTTTTAGCTAAATCAATATTTTTGTACAATTCGAATGAATTAGCATTGTTTTTAAGACCTTATATCGACACCAGAACTTTTACACAAGTTAATATTTAAGAAGAAATCAAATCTTCAACTCACCTCGACTCGTTCTTCTTTGAGATCAACTTTGAGTGCCAGTTGTTCCCGCAGGACAACGTCTGGGTAGTGAGTCTTCTCGAAGGTGGCTTCTAATTGCTCAAGTTGTTCCTCTGTGAATATGGTCCTATGTCGCCGTTTCCGCTTGGGCGGAGGCCCACCGAGCCCCCCATGGTGACTCATTGTGGCATGAGCTTGCATTTGGGTGGCAGCCGCATGAGCCACAGCCGCCGCGTGCATATAGTTGGGGTAGAAATTTGGATACGCCACTGAAATAAGAGAAGAGGCAAAAGACTTAAGAGAGAGGAGAAGTGGATGATTTCTTATTTATTCTGCGGTGGACCAACAAATCCACAAGAGAAAAAAAAGAACCAACAAGGGGATGGATAAAAGAATAAAGTCCTTAGAGAGATGCTTTTAGTGCGGAATCTCTCAGGATATTTTCCTATTCGTCCCACTTTTTTTCTAACCCCTCATCAGTCTCATTGCCGGAGGATTTCAATCTCCAAGGGCGCAGATGGTTTGTTATTCAATTAATCAATACTGTTTTTCTTTTGCATTTAAAATGCTTCAATTTCGGAGATAATGCGAGGGAGGAAGGCATTTACCATTGCATAGCATCGAAATTTTCTCACTTATGTGGGCTTAACTCATGAAAGGGTAAAGTTCTATTTTTCTCTGCATAGCAAATTCATAAAATAACTCTCTAGTACAGAGACTTTTTAAGGTTTCTCATCTCACAATACGCATATCTGGATGCTACCATGCATAATCATCCCCATCGCGAAGAATAATAAATACAGCCACCACATATGGTTTCGCTGTTTTTATTCTCCGATTTAAATACACGATTGAATGAATTTTCCTCAGGATTGTGTTCTTATGCCGGTTAAATATTCTCCGTGCAGGGCTTTACCCCGACACATTTTCCAAATAGAATTACAGAAGCGATTGTGATTTTTGCTCTTGTACCTCTTTATTGAATCAAAACCATTCGCATGTAGAGAATATAGAGATTGAACATGCGATTGCTCGGGTGGGAAGGTTCAAACACTGTGGAGAAAATACTGGTGGATAAATCAAATTCAAAATCAACTTTTATATACTCTCTCCTCCTTCCTCTGGGATTGGCGATCAAGCCCCTGGGATGTGGAAAAGGTAAACAAAGTGTTGTAAATTCACGCTTGAAGAATTTTTTATACCTTCCTACAGGAACTGTTTTTATTTAGTGCTAAATAAAATTTTCCTATGGACGATCGATGTAAAAAAAAAGGAATTTTCATCACATTCCACCAAACCATATTACATCATTCTCAACGCTTAAAAAACAGATTTACCCCATTCATCCCCGGTAAACCATAATCAGAGGAATTTTCAGTTAAAAATTGATAAGTGTGAGAATTTTGTGGAGAAAAATCCAAAATCTCACGGATTAAATCTAAATAAACATGGCATCATTTTGCAACCAGACAAACCTCCCAGCATAAATCTTCTCTAAATACCCCCGCCTCATATAAATTTAGCGGGTGAAGAGAAAACCACCCCCCAAATGGGATTCTCATGTTCTTATCAAAATATAAAAATCTGCACACTCAGCGTAAGAGGAGTACAAAAAAAGGAATTTACACCCCACAAAATCATCCCACAAACAGAGGGCAATTCCTATCCCGCTCCCTATTCACATTACACATTTCATTCAACTTCTTAAAATAACACAAGCTCTCCTGGTGAACTTCTACCCAAGACAGCGTAAAAAATTAATCTGCGGAAAAATGTATTCAAAAGATCTCTCAGGATTTTTCCGCAAGTAAGATTTAAATATGTATATGTTTTACATTTTTACATTGCCAAAGAGTACAAAATCCTCGGAGGTGAATTCTTGAGGTACGATGGTGTCAGTAAGAACCAAATGTGCCCAGACATACTTATACAATAGCAGGATCAGACTTGATAAATCGCTATACGAAAGACTTTATGATAAGAGTAAAGTTTGAAAATGCTTTGAAAAGATTTAAATTGATAGTGTAAAATTATAGGGTCATTACTCCAATTAACCCCACCATACTTTGTGAACCGTTAGCATTTCATCTTCATACTTAGTTAGAAAGTTGAAAAATCAGAAAATTGGGTAAATTTGTATGGAAAGTACTATATAATAGGAGATGATGGAGGGGTTCACTATAATGGTTACAGGCGATTCTATTCTGAAAAACTCTGGGACCAGTTAAAACTCAAAAATGTCGAAAAATAGGGGAATTTTGTATGGGATGTACCAGATAGGGAAGACGAGGGGAGTTTCATATAGGATATGGCCCAAACTCTATACCCATACCAAATTTCAGCCAGATCGTTTCAGTAGTTTGGTCGTAATGTGCGTACGCACTAACAGACAGACAGACACACAGACAAACTTTCGGAGAAGGGTATTTTGGGACTCTTGGAGTCATGAACGGTAGAAATTTAATGGTTTAGGGGTGATTACCCATTTCAGATAATGCCTCTACTCTGTATATTTAGAAAGATTTAGATTGTTTTTAAAATCATCGCATTTGGAGAGTTTTCAAACAACTCTAATAGGCGCTATTAGACTTTTAAACTGTTAATTTTTTGGTTTCACAATCAAGATTTTAAAATCTATCTTTTTATATCTTACTAAAAAATTTAAAAATCAAAATTTTGGTATGACTTTTGGAAAATTCTCCTGCCTGTCCCGTACCCAACACATCTTTCTGGTCACCCTAATTTTTCCACCCCTCATGTTAAAAGTAAAAAAATCTCAGAGGAAAGAGGGCAAAAATCCACAAGAAAAATCACAAGAGTAAAAGGGTAGTGACGGAGTAATACGGATGATTGCTGCATTAACATAATTTCCAATAATATTTGGGCATAAAATTACGCAAATCACTGCTCCAGATAATGTTTCCCATGCAAAATGCTAATAAATTGGCAAGGTAACTGATTACCCAGAAAATCTGATGTGGCGCCAAATCCACTAGCTGCCGCGGCTGCCAGATGTCCCAGATGAAGTCCCGAGGGATGAAGCATGGCAGGAACGCGGGCTGGTCGGAGCGGACTGTTGGACACGGACGTCGTGGGCGGCGAACTCGTGGGACTGTGCGACGGCTTTGGCGCCAGAATGCTGTCGATGGTAAAGAGGGATGTGGACGCTGATCCGGAAACGCGGGAATTGGTGGGCGTGTGATTCTGCACAATTGTCTGATGGGAGTCTGAGTGGTTGGGCTGGTGTTTGAATTGTAGCCTCTGACCCAGGTAGCCGCATCCCTGACCCCCCAACAGCATGGCTGTGGTGAGGTAGCTCGTTGGAGAGGCGGAATCTGCAATGGGAGCTACAATGGGACTCCCACAGGTACGAATGCCCGGCGATGTGGTCTCCACCATTGACACGGAAGACGGTGACGGCGACGGTGTGAGACTACAGGGGCTCTGTGAGGCCGGGGACAAGTACTCGGGCTTCGTGTTGAGCCCAAACGGCCACAGTGAACTCAGAATGATGAAATATTGGCACACCACTTAGAATTACCCACAAACTCTCCTATTTTCCCACGGTATTATAGCTTCTTATTGGTCTCTAATCGTCACTCTCATCAGAGTTCCATGCTTATAGGCGAATTTGCTCCGAAAATCTCTACCTAATCACAGTCTTAATTAATATTCTAGACGCGAAAATTATGGAAAAATTGTCAATCAAATGTGTGAATTGGATGAAAATCACATTAATAATTCACAATCACTTCCACTTTTCACTGATTAATCCTGGATACTGATAGCGACTACGACAAGGATTGCAGGAGTCCTTCTTTATTGGCGATACTCCCACGAGCCGACTGAATTGCGCGACGGTCGAAAGTAGATTGTGCTATTATTAAATTTGAGGAGTGAATATTTGCAGTTGAGAGCAATACCCGACATTCCAGCGCGACTGGCAATCGTCTCTCCTCTTCAGCGGCTCAAGAGCGACAGCGCGAGAGACAGGGACAGACAGTCATCCGGCCCAGGGATGCATTAGACTCCACCCAAATGGTGAAGATTTGTATTTCCGATTGTGTTATTTTCATGAGACATGCAGGAGAGTGTGAAAGAGGGGTAGCTGAGTGAGGCGGTATTGCACTGGCCGGAGAAGCAGAGGGGTTCGTGTGAAAGAGAGACGATGGTTAGAGGATTTCTAGGGTATGCATTTCCAATGGTGGCGCATCATTTCACTGTGAGAGATTGTGGAGGCGGTGCTTAGGATTTGCACCATTTAATTCTATAATATCAAAATTAATACCCTTTTTCCCATGCCGAAGCACCCGTTGTCGGCAAACAAGCAACCAATGGATTATCACGGCTCCTGCAAAGCCACCCACACTCTCCATGTCCTCCAGGCTAAATTGGAGCACCTTCCACGCATCTCCCCTGTGCCCCTCGAAATCCATTAAGAATTTAAGGAATCAATCAAACTTTCGTCAAATATTGCCTCACTCACCCTCCTATAAGCTGGCATATCCGACCGAGAGCGAGAGCATATATGGGTCTTACAAGTCTCCTTGGCAAACTCTCAGGAAGCCGGGAATGTTTGGATAATGTGTAGCCAATCTGAAAAGCCATCAATGATGAAAAGTTGTCAAGACAAATCTATCCCTAAAGACAAATACACAAGGAGAGAATTAAATATTTAATATACTTTACCGTTTTTTTTTCGGCACACCCAGACTCTTCTCAAATTGTAAAGCTTGTCCTTTATGTTCTCTCTTTTTTCTTGATATCCTCTAGTGATGTTTTTCCGTGTCACCAATTTCATCATCTGGATTTAGCAAACACACCAAATCAATTGGTAAGCCTATTTGGACTATGGCAACGGGCAACGGAATGCCTTTTTAATATATCTTTCTCAAAAAAAAAAAAAAACATTTTAGAAAAGGACATGAAAATGAGTTTTTTGTACGAGCCTTTCATGATTAATTTTTTTTAAGTTTTTTCTGTATTATCGTAATTATTATTTAAAACCTTTAAAACAAAGAAGAAACGTGCGACAGAACATTACTGCAAATAAAATGAAGTAAAGTGAATCAAATTAACTTTTCTATGCATAAACTTTAATGAAAAGTTATGCATTTTCAATTTCTGAGGGTTCATTATTAAAGATAGCTGGACATACGAAAAACATTGCTATTTAAAATATCTTTTTTATGACTTGATTAATCTCTTTACAAAAAAATCATTTAATTACTGAAGTGAGTTATTCTCAAAATAATATTAAAAAAATCATTTTTTATCTAAGAGGCTGAATTTCGAGTAACTCCTACACGATCGTATACCATTAAAAGATCTTACGCCTCGTATATATGAATCGTTCCATTTGAATATTGAACTTTTTTGTGCAATCACTGATTATAAAAGTCTACGAATTTCAGATTCACATAGAATAGACCTTACCTGATATTTGGTTATAGGTATGTTTTTTTTTAAAGCTTCTTTTGGGATCCCCTGAACAGCGAGAAAAATCCATGATAAGCATAATGAATTAGGAATTTGTTGAATTTTTTTGGATGTTCACAAGATTTAACAGGGGGTGTCAATTGATGATATTATAATATGTATAATATATATACAATGCGAGCGTGAAAAAGGGATAAATCTGTTTTTGACATGAATAAATCACCATTAACGAAATTACTTTTCCCCTATTCATCCGCTATTAAGTGTAGATTGTATCACCATCTCACTTGGTGAGTGTTTGAGAAAGATGATGACACCTCTATCTGACCGGAGCAGAGAGAAATTTATCCTCGGGGAGGAAGAGTGAGAGCAAGAGCGAAAAGTTATGCGAAGGGGACATATTATGCGCTCAAATAGGATTGAGGATATACTGGAAAAGCCATGGGGAGATGTAGTATTTTGATGTAATATTTACCATTGAGAAACTCTTGGGAAGGCGGAGCTTCCTGACTCTCTGATGTTCGTCTACTCTATCTCTCTACTGAGGGTATTATCAGAAAGAGAAGTCTATCACTGACACTGATGGCACTGATAGAGTTATGATCTACATATATAAAATATGTAGGTGTGTATGGATATTTTTTCCATCATCGTACATCTGATGAGAATTTTTCACCTTTTCATTTTATCTCTCTAACACGTTGCTCTAATCTTCTGAGAATAGCAAAAACCTAAAAGAGTTTGGTTTTCGGCATGCGAGTTTAAAAGAAAACTAGAGTCATTTGCTGGACTTAAAGCAGCCAGAGTAAATCGACTTAAGCGATTTATCTCTCAACCATCTCCTTTGCTCCTTTTCCAGCTCTCACAGCACATGCTAAGCACCTCAAGTCCTCGTATTAATTTTCTGAAGGGGTTAGTTTGAGAAAGAAAACAACTTAATGATATTATAATTTACTTAAGTCCTACTTTAGAGACCATTCATCTCTGTGAGACGGTAATTTGCTCTCTTGAAATCTATCCCAATCGCACAAGTCGCTTTCCTCTTGAAGATTACGATCATCTTAAATTTTTAGACGCTTTTCGGTTCTTCCTCTTCAGCTTCTTAACTATATTTTTTGCCTCAACTCTATATGGCTGTGAATGGTGGAGGTGTAGAATAATTGGATTTAAAGTAGTTTTTATAATGTCTGGAATTTTGAGTTTTTTTTGCGATAAATGATAAAATGAAATTCATGGAAATAGTGCAATGCAGCAGAATAATATAAGAACCTTGTCAACTAAAAAAGAATTAAAACTGGGTGAATTGTAAAATATTTTAGAACAAAACAGGAGAATAAATGCGCGAACATTGCAAATATTTCACGCTAATCGCTAAAGCTACAGATATATATTTAGGTGGAATCAATAATTTGAAATAAAATCATAAAAAATTAAAAATAGATAAAAGAGATCTCTGTGCATAAGGCATTAGGTACAAATGAATTTTAAAAGCTTTAACAATTAACCGTTTAATTACACCTTTATAAGACATAAAAATTAATAAAATTGTTATTAAAAAAATGGTAGAATCTGCAAAAAAATAATCTTGTCGAAATTAAAAATTTTAAAAAATCATTTCAAAAGGAGATAAAACGATCAATTTTTTAATTAACGCGGTTTTTAAACCGTGTTTTAACTTCCTTTTAAGGAAGTAGGTAATTAAAAACAATTAAGATTTTAAAATAAAAAATTAGGAAAACTTTGAATGCTCGTACGTAAAGGAATGAATAAAATGCTTTGAATTACTTTCCCTTCTGCAGATTTTTAGTAACCTATATTTGGTGTAGCCGAATAAAAACTGAACCATGTCAATTACATTATTTAGAAGCATGAGTTTCGTAAGTTGAACCATTTGTTACGGAAAGAATTACACGATTTTGTAATTCCGTGCACAAAACTTTCATGCCAATAATAAATATAGCACTTTTTTAGAATACCCACCCAAGAAGGTTATTCTCAAAAAATTTTAATGTTCATTTCTTTATTATAAAATAAAAAGTTCCTGGATGTAATTTCAAGTAATGCATTCAAAGAATAAATGTCTTTTACACCTCTAAATGCGTAAGAATGAAGTTATTAAAGAAATCGAGGAAATAGTTGTATGTCTCGCAAATTGTTCGTAATTAAATATTAAACTGTGACCTAATGACAACACTTACGATACCGATTAAAGATAATTACAACGGCGTCAATTTCATGTAAAAAGCACTTGAAACACGTTTTTAGATTATTGACTTATTTTATTGGAAGGAGAAAATTGGTCTATCTATATAGTACAGTTTAATCACATTATCACTTTTCTCTAGGTCAGGTCTGTGTTGAATGATTCCAGTTATCACTGAAGAGATTGGATGAGGATGAATTTAGTGATGACCACCATGACCACCGTGTCCACCGCCGCCGCCGCCGCCACCATGTCCGGACTTGAATCCGTGTTCACTACCACCGGAGGAGCCACCCTTCTTGCCATAATCGTCATGGTGAGAGTGGTGAGTCTCGTGTCCGTGGTGTCCCTTGTAGCCTGAAAGAAAAGATCGGGTGCAATTAGTGGCGCCATCTAGGATTTTTAGAACAATTGCATAAACTTACCTTTGTGTTCATCACCGTAGTGTCCCTTATCGTGATGTCCCTTCTTGCCCTTGTGTCCTTCCGCGAAGCCAGAGTCATGCTTGCCACCCTTCTTGTGATCTCCGCCCTTCTTGGAGTGGTGCTCATGGAAGCCACCGTGTTTGGAGTGTTTACCCTCATTGTGGGCATCATCGTAGAATTTGTGCTCCTTGTGGTACTTATCCTTGCCAGATTTGTGATGATATCCTGAGGTTTCAGATCCCTTCTTGTGTCCCTTCTTGTGACCGAATTTTCCTCCCTTGGAACCCTTCTTAGACTCATGGTGAGATCCGTGCTCGCTGGCTTCATCGTGGCTGGATTTTTTGTGACCACCCTCCTCATGATGATGGCCAGAGTCCTCCTCCTTGCCATAGCTGCCCTTCTCACCCTTGTCGAAATGGTGTCCAGAATCATACTTCTTTCCACCCTTGGACCCATGTTCACTGTGATGATCACTTCCATGTTCACTTCCACCGCCCTCATCGAAGCTGCTACTGTGTCCATGTCCTCCTCCGCCGCCGCCACCACCACCACCGTGTCCCCCATGTCCTCCGGCGTAGCACACCGAGATGACCAGGCTCACGGCGAGCAGCTGCCACACCCAGAAATTCCTCACCATTTTGGACACAGGTAAAATCCCAATATCACTTGAACACAATATTCCTCAATGTCTCTCTCCACTGGAACCACAAACTTGACTGCCTTCCTCATCCGACCCGCCAAACTATTTATACCGCCTCGGATCCAGATGGGTGACAACACTTCAACACAGAGATCAATTGCACCAATAAAAATGTGTTACACGGTTTTTTGCTCCTCAACTCGCCACTGTGGATAACAAAATCTTTCCAACAGAATGACCAACACCAGTTGCTAAAGAGAGTGTTGAATGTGCGCGCCAGTGTCGAAAGTGAGACCATTGATATGACTCTGAAATTTCCAATATTGGATTCTGCATGACACCTTAAGGCGTTTAATGCAATTTAAATTTGTGGATATGAAATAGAGGTGCGAAAATTGATTCGACAGGCAAAAAACGGTGAGAAATAGTTTGTCTATACATAGCATACACTCAACGGGGTATATGACTGCCAACAATAGGGCTCTCTATGCAGAAATGTGATCTACATTGCCTAAGATGTGTATTTTGCAAAAAGTTTTTCTTCTTGGTTAATGAGGTTTCTGTTAAAGTGGATTTGCAATATTTCTTAAATAAAAAAAAAAGAAATTTTATTTTGAATAATTCTTCATTAATTTTTTTTTCATTAAAATTGTATTTTTTTTTCATCTGAAGTTTATTATTATCAAATTTTAGGTAGGGACACATTGTATATTCAAGTGAGCAAAGTGCTTTACATTTGAAAATCTGAAATTATATTCCCCCTACAAGAATAATTAAGCAACAATTTATTTTTTTACAATGGACACCATGGAAACGATATTTTTTTAAAGAAAACTTAGGAAATATCCAGCAGTTTTTCCTTCGATGAAAATTTTAAGTAACCCCAGAGGAAGATTCGTGTTCTAACTCTTTTTAGGGCCACATATGTAAATAAACATGGATTTTTTTAGATTTTTAATACAAGCAGTTTGAATATTTAAGAACATTAATTCTAATATAAAATATATTTTCTGCATTTTTAAACTTTATCAACATAAACCAACAGTTTAAGATTGTTCCTTCAACTTGGCTTGAATACTTTCAACAGCTTCCCAGTCCTGCTCCATCGCTCACAAACTCTCAGAGTTGGTCTTGAGTTGCAGGAACAAAATATAGGTATCACCATGAAATTCATTGCACAATTACGCGTTCAATTTACATAATCTGACCGATTGACTCCCAATAAGAGTAACAGGCAATTTACACTTACTCGATGAGTCAATTTGTCCCTCTCTCTCTCTCCCTGGAAAATTCCTGACCCTAAATGCGCCCATTGAGGCTGATTGAATTTTCCGGCTTTTCATGGGAAACGCCAAGGGTCTTCTCGCACCCTCCATCATCTCATCAGCCAGTTGCAGACGCTGTGCCCAATGGAAAGGGGTTGTTTTGTCACTGCAGCGGAGAATTATATTGTTTGGGCTCCTCGGCAAGTGAGAAAGAATGGAATTAACTGGGAAATACAAGTGCGCCACCCTCAAATCTCACCCACAATTTAAGTGGATATCACATATCAAAACAATCACATTATTCTCAGCTGGAGGTCTAACTTTGAGTGGATGACGAATCTATTTATATTATAATTGTTCCTCTATTGTTGTCGGGAATCATATCTCTCCCCCTTTTGCTGGCTTTTATGTTCAACTACTTTGCAGAAATAATTGGAGAAATTAGCTTTGAGCTCTTTTGGAGGGAAATTTCCATATGGTTTTAAACTTTCGCCACGCTTCAAAAGATTCCCAAAATTTTCCCTAAATATACAGCTTTTTCACTCCCCAGGGTCCAGTAAAACCCAAAAAGGGAAAAAGATGGAAATACCTTGTTATTATGCAAGTGAGAAGCACATCAAATGGTTAAAATTGCAAAAGACTTTCACACACAACGTGAATTTGTTACGCTATTATACGCAGTAAAAAAGTGTCTCGTCCAGCAAAAAGCATTTTGCTCGGTGATTCGCAAATTTTATGTACTTTATTGCACAGCTTCGTGGCTCAGAGGAAAAAGTTTAATCATGTAGAACAAAATTACTGTTAATAGTGCAATATTGGGTCTTGCAAAAAATCAACACCACTATATAAAAGGCATTAAAAGTATCCTTAATTTCCAGGAAATATATTTGCTGGTGCTTTGTGAGTTGTGAAGAGAATTTTAATTTCCTGTTTTATGAATGACCAATAAATGAAGGAGTGGAAAAATAAAGTTATTTTTTATTCCTACAGAAATTTTGCCCTTTTTCGCGCGCTTTGATTTTCTATGATTTTGGGCGCGAAAAACATAGACAACTCAGCGACGATTTTGGGACAAAATCTATGAGTGGACATAACCTTACTTATCGTGAACGGTGTGGCTTCGTGGCGGAGAAATCTGTCGTGTTTTCTGCAAATATCCGCATTTATTGGATCAAAACAGTGTTAAAATATTGTTGAAATGGAAGAAGAAAAGACCATCTCCATCCCTGATATGCTGAAAAGCATCGAAAGGTAGGGAGAGAGTCCCAAAAAGGGAAATATATTTGCCGTCCGGGAAACATAACAAACGTCATTTTTTGCCAGATACAATCCGGAACACCTGAAAGTGATTGAGAACTACGTGGAGGAGCAGGCTAAGGACAACAGCTACGATCTGGAGGCTAATCTAGCAGTTTTGAAGCTGTATCAGTTCAATCCTCACCTCCTGAACCTCGATATTACTTACCTGATCCTCTTGAAGGCTCTCACGAATCTGCCCCACACGGACTTTGTGCTCTGCAAGTGTCTCCTGCTGCCGGCTCAGACCCAGGATGACACCGTCAAGGAGATCATGCATCTCGTGGACATCCTTGAGCAGTGCGACTTTGCCATGTTCTGGGCTCGCGTGAAACTCACTCCGGATCTGTTCCGCAAGATCACCGGCTTCGTGGACTGCATCAGGAAGTTCGTGTGTCACGTCGTGGGCATCACGTTCCAGAGCATCGAGAAGGAGTATCTCAGTCGACTCTTAGGCGACATTGACGATCACACCCTATCGCTGTGGATCAAGAAGTATGGATGGAAGGATCAGGGATCTTTGGTGTTCATCGCAATGCAAGATGAGAACATCAAGACGAAGAACATTACTGAGAAGATTGAATTTGAGAATTTGGCCCCATTGATGGCAACTTGCTTGTAAGCTGACGGGATTATACTTGAATATTTTTTT
>CAKKOB020000042.1:25874-44469 GCA_918844115.2 Phlebotomus perniciosus
CGTAAGAGTGGCCCCAACAAATTTTGTGCGAAAGACAGTGGGTGGAATATTAAAATTTTTATGTGCTTCACCCTGTGGTGTGAAATATCGCCGGCACTGTGGGTGAAAATCGCCTTGTGCCAGGTACTTCTTGGTAATGTGAGGTTAAATGAGATGAAATGAGCCGGAGTCGGTTGAGTTTATTCAAAAATTTGAATTCCACGCCTTGACAATTCCTAGCTTGCTTGCCAGTAGATTTCCGCCATTTTGGCAGCGCTAACATAACCTCAATCATATTTGGAGCCGATTTTCCGCTCATTTCAAATATTCAAGTTATTGAATTTAGTTTCTTGAATTCAAACAAAAATGTTAGAAAACTCACAATAAATTCCTCTTTCACTCTTCTTTGTGCGAAAATTACGCCATTTGGAGGTTAGAAAATCTCATATTTAGCTCAGAATCCGTCATTTTGGCAAATTTTAGGATTTTTCCCGTTTTTCCTCATAGATTTTCACGAAAATCAAATCGCTAGACTCTCCACTGTGTTTTTTCTGATGATTTTCCGCGCGAATATTGGCAAAAACAGTTTCAAAGAGGAGCTGTGAGCCGTATTGACGTTTGGCGGTGGATTTTCCTTGTAAAAGTGAAAAATGTTTGTAAAATTGGGAAAAATGGGGCTTTTTGGGGCTCACATTCTTCGTTAAAGTGAATTTCAAGACGAAATTGCCAGTTAGGGAAGCTTTTTTCGTGTTTCACCATCAAATATTAGTCAAAACATCTTTTAAATTAAAAAATAACCATTTAAATTTGCTCTAATTGCTCCAACGTCTTAAGAACTTCTTTGGAGAGCTTCTTTGGCTTTCCGAAACAGTCGGAAGTGTGGAAATCGGATCAAAATTGAGCGAATGGCAAGCTTTTTTCGTTTGAGATTATTTGAAAAAGAAAATGGCGAAAAATGGGGTTGCCAGGTGACAGTAACAGTCTGGTTGACGTAAATTTCTTTTGTCACCTTACCTTTGTTCTCATCTAACGTAAATATTTCTCCTCTAAACTGACCTCCGCCATTTTAATTTCAACATGGCGGCAAGTAATGATCGGACAAAATCCTAACCTAAAAAAGTCCATCACGTAAATTTGAGGTAAACCTGTCTTGTTTGGTGGTCAGTAAAAATTTCCCCTCAATCTGCGGGGAGATATTCGAGGAATCCATGCTCTCTAAAAATCTGTCTGTGTGTTGGAGGTCATAAAAAGGAAACCACAATATATTATTTAATGTTTTGCTGTCTGTTGGGTGTATTTTAAATTATAGGTCTGCGAGGTTTTTGATACGTTTTATTCAGTCTCTTGGGCCTTTTTTTCTGCCTCCACTTTTCGACTATGGCCCATAATCACGCATCAGCTATAAACTGAATGCTTTTGTTGTGTGAAATAGTCTGCACGATTTGCTGTATAACACTGGTAATTTCAACTTAAGACTGGGTTGGTACAGCGAAGTGTTGAAGAAAAGTTTTTCGTCATTTCTATTCGCACCAACAAATCTCCAAAACTTTCTTTCATCTCTCGGGAGTAAGTTGTGTGTTTTTCTCACGTAGCAATTTTTAATGTTGAATGAATTAAATGAATGACCTTAGGGGAATGGAGGGCGAGTTGACGGTCGATCTTCTGGTTATAAGAATTATTTGGAGTTTAGATTAGCTTGGCGGTTTTCTAATAATCGTTATTTATAAAGCCCGATAAACTTAACGCTAGAAAAATAAATTTTTTTTTTAGGTTAAGTTAATGACGATTGAGGTTATGACAGCTGCATGAGCAGCATGAAAACTTTCTGCTCTCTTCTAACCTTTACAAAAAACATTCCAAAGTGAAATGGAAGATTAATTTAATGAGCTAAGCTCATTAATTATTGCCCTAGCAACTTGCGTGTGATAATACTATTAGATATAAAAATCTTATGCCTCTGAAATTGCCCTCATTTCCCCTATGAGGTCCGAAACCCGCTCAATTATCTTACACACTCCAATTATGAGAAAAGTCTCCGGAGAGCTTTTTTGCATCGTTAAATTTTCATATAATCTGATTACGATAATTTATGGTAGTTCAAGAGTAGAACAAAATCTGGTGAGAAATATTATAATGAAAATTCCACAAGAATCTCAACCCAGCCACAGTAGAACTTCCTGTGTGCACAAATTTGGGGTCTCCTGAGAAAGTTCTTGGCGCGAAATTTATGAGTTGAAATTAATTCTCTTCCACATTTCACCGTTTAAGCATGAAAAATTAATATTAGAGTATCCGTTTGCCTATTTGCAATTTTTGGTCTCCGCAAAATGATATGTTTGTCAATTTAACTTTGAGTCGCATAGAAAGTTTTTTGAGCCACATTTTCCGCACATTCTCTTTGCGGGGCACCAAAAAAGGTAATTAATAGATGTTGAGGTGGAATTTTTGTGCTTTGGCGCGGTTTTCACGCTAACGAGAAGACATTTGTCGCTGATTTTTATGTCTTGTACCATTTTTCGATATATTCAAAATGTTTATTACGTGATAAAGAGAGTATTTTCTGATCTACTTGGTGCGCACGGACTTCGGATGCGATATTAGAGATATTAAGAAACGAGTTTTTGCCCCCAGAGATTTGCGACAAGCAATTGATACTAACGTCGCCTTAATTATGGCGACAACGTAAAATTGCTATGCATTGAAAATCACTTTTTACCCTCAATTTTATTAGTTTCAAACCCATTAATAGACTGTTCACCTCATTTGCCCCTCATCGACACTATCAAATGCAATTTGTAGTGAGAGAGATGCAAAAGAAAGGCTTTCAGGCATTTTACGCAGTTTACACTGAGAGAAAAAAGTTGTTGAAACAACAAAATTTCGTGGAAGATGATTATGTTTAACACTTCAATGATCAAACGGCGATTTTTGGCCGTTAAATACCGTTAAAAACTGTCGCAATATTCCCAGAAAACATTTATGGAAGTTAGAGAACATTTTTGGCATTTTGGAATCGATTAACTCGTTTAAAGTTCCCAGAAAACGTTCCAGTTTTTTGAAAACGCTTCTTAAAAAACAAAGATTTTGCTAACTTGCTAATAAATCTAAAATAAAGAAGAAGAAATTACAAAAGTTGGCCCAAATGGTTGAACTTTAGTTGATTTAACAAAAGTTTACTTAAACTAGCAGACATTTTCGGCCGCCATTTTGATAAGTTACTGATGTTTAGGACTTGTTTAATTGTTTCAGCTAAAGTTTTATTGATTTCGAACTTGTGAATATCGAAATGTAACTTCCTTGAATATATAATTAATCAATTTAACAAATGTTTAGTAGAATCAACTGTTTGAAAAGAATCGATTAAATTACTAAGAGAAATTTTAGTTAAATTTACCAAAATCAGACTAGGTTTAGTTATTTTAACTCTGAAAGATATTGTTTGTTAAATTGTTTGTAAAAATTTGTCATCTCCCGCACAAAATTACCAAAAGTTTTGTAAAAATGTCTTTAAACAACACTTTGTCTATTGACTTGAGTTAACATATTGTTTTGTAAGACTTTGTTTTTGTTTGTTGAATTAACAAATTATTGACAATACATTTTGTAATTGTTTGTTAATTGTTTGTTTTATTTTGTTATTTCATTAAAATACATTTTTATTCAAAATGTCAAAACGCGTTTTCATTCCGATGCGTTGGAAAGATTTGAAGGGAATTTCCGGACGCCATATTAACATATTAACATAATGAACAAACTTTACAAATTCTCTACAAACTTTGTTTGATTATAGGTTTGTCATGGATGAAATACCAAATTTTCTTGTTATTTTTTTGTAATATTTTATCAGAATTTGTAGTTTTTAAGTTTTATAGTTTTCAATGTTTTTAACTGAACTTTGGTTCCATTAACCAAACTTAAACTTAACAAAAGTTTTGTTAAAGCTTTATTAAACATATAAAAAATGTTTCATTTTGAAATTTTCCAACATAAATATTGGTTAAATTTACTAAACATCTTACAAATCATTACTTTTAATGAATTTTTGTTGATTCAACGAAGATTCTTGGTTAAAAAAAACACCAATAAATTGCTTTCAGTGAGTAAACAATTGACCAATTCATCTTCCCATCCAATGCACTTGTGCTGGGTGTGAAAACTTTTAGAATTGAGCATCCAGTGGAATTTGCTGGTGATTTAACATGAGAGGCAACATCGGTGTTAAAACATGTAAATGTTGAACGTATATCCCTTTGTGTTGTTCCGTGTGATTAAACAGAGTTCTCTCTCTCGGAATGAGGAGATAGAAAATACATTTCCACAGCAAAAAGGGGGGTTAGAGTTCTGAATTTATCTGATTCAATTAACACCTTTTTCCAATTGATTCGCCATTTTCAATTTGCCAATGGACGAGAAATCTCAACTTGAAACATTCAAGCGACCGGGGAGGTTCTTCTTTGGTCAATTTATTTTGCTAATTTTGGCCAAAGTGCTGGTGAAATGGACGAGAGAAAGAGAAGAAAGAGAAGCGAAAACTGTTACACGGAGATCTTGTTTGTCTTCCCATGTGTGCGGGCTTTTAAATACTATAACTCATTCAAAGGAGAGAATATATTGGACTTTTTTGAAGTTTTGATAAACGTTATGCTATCAAAAAGACATACAGTACTTCCAGCACTTCCACATTTTGATCCCCAAAGCTCCAGTACGAAAGCTTTGAAGAGCTTTCATATACAGTCTTCTAATGGTCTATTCAGATGGGAAGATAAAATTCCGATATTTGTTTAGTTATAAAAGCTTGCAAAGAAGCTGTTTCGTTCAAAGCTTGACAGACATTTGATTATTTTGATTTTAATTAATTTTAGAAGAAAATTCCAGCTCAAGGGACCGAATTTACTTTATTTTCACAGAAAAAGACTTTTACTTCGAAATAAACAATGAAACGTCACTGACACAAGCATATTTTTCCCGCGTGAGGGCACTGATTTCTCTCGCTAGTGGCGCTGTCAACTGTTCTCAAATTTTAGTTCTCAAGCTTTTATTCGAAAATTTCTTTTTTCCATTTAGAATTGACAGTTTGTGGAAAAATTTTCTAACAAATATTCTTTATCTGAATAGACCATTAGACATAAAATTCTAAACTTTTTTATCAATTAAGTTTTCCTTGACGCTTAAGTGTGCAACATTTCTCAGGTAAACCTGATAATTGTTGGAAAAAATCAATTAATTCTTTTCCTTCGCAAAAGGTTGGATTTTCAAAAAATGGGAGTAGAAGAGCATCAAAGAGTACAAATATCCATGTTAATAAGTTTAAGATAGAAAAGTTTTCATTTTGTCAAGATATAAAAAGAAATAGCAAATATCATATTTTTGGCCCAAAGACATTTTCATATTCTGGACGCCGCATCTTTCCCTAATCTAAGCTATTTTATCGCATTTTTATTTTTTTATTTATATTATTTTTTAATACTTTCTAAAAAATTTACCATCAAAAAGCGTTTCCTTCCTCAAGAAGAGTGACTAATAAATCTAACGTTTCAGAGCTCTTCCACTCTTTGTAGCGTTTTATTTTCTTTTTTCTTCTTAAAAGTTAATTCTTATATTGTATTAAAAATCCTTACACATTATTGTTATGCTGCTTTATTGTCGAGATATTCAACTGAATCATGCGAAAATTCACTTTTAAAAGTATTTCTCATGGGAATTTTTTTTTCTTTTACCTCTATTCAGTGTCAATCTTTGAGGCTGATGTGGTGGAAATGGCTCCTGCGGCGCTGTCTTTCGACGTGATGGTGATCGTTGGGATGGCTGAGTGCGCGGTATCGCACTGGGCGGGATTGTAGGTGGGCAGGAAGGGGTTCGTTGAGGAGTACTGGACCCTATAGGTGCCGTAGGTGAAGCCATTTCCACTACTCGAACCGAACAAGTCGATGTTATTCGTGGTGCTATAGGGCGACGTGGAGCCACCATTGGTGGCGGCTCTAACCGAGAACGGACTTCCGTTCTTAGGCAGAGTGCCGTACAGCATAGCTGAACTGCTCGTGACTGAGTCCGTGTGGGATGTTGTGGTGTCACCGTTGGTGCTGGTGGCGAAAATCGGGCTGTGACTGGATGACTGATAATCCCGCCTGGACACCAGTGGAGATGCCGAGCGGGCTGCTGAGCTCTCCATTTGCGTCTTTCGCAAATACTCAGACGCCAAGGCGCTCACGGAGGACGTGGTGTCTGTGAAGCGGGAGCTCAGACTAGTGGAGGGGAACTGATAGCTGCCCAAGGAGGACATGATCTGATTTCTCAGCAGGAAGCTGCTCGTATCTGAAGCAGTCGTTGATGATCTCATGTATGGTGCCGATGACATCTTGGACAAGTAATTGGTTAGTGATGATGGGTCGGTGGATTGGAAACCACTGCGTGTCAATTCGGATGTATTGATGTCTGTGCCATTCTTTTGCGGTCTCCCATTACCATCCAGTGGCTGTTTCACCGAATGTGAACTACCAGACTCCCGCAGGCGAACTGTCGAGGCTGATGCCACAGAAGACAAACTCATCGCCGGCGAAGCACCCCTCTTCACCGTGTCTGTGCCTTTTGGGAACATACAAAGTCAATTATCATCAACTCGCATCATTGCCTCTTTATTCTACCCCATCACACCCTTGTTAATCTAGTTCAAGAGCCATTCTTCTCAAAAGTAATTTCAATTGACGAAAAATGTACAGAACTTTCCTCTCTTTTTTACTAAACTTTAAAAATTCGTTCCCAACTTATTGAAGAAAATCTACAAGAAGCTTCCAAAAATTGGGCCAAGCAAGCTTTTCAGGATGCTTCGAAAATCACCTTTGGCTCAAAAAGCTCAAAACTCTGGATAAGTTCCTAATTTTGCCCAATTAACTCAATTACAATGCTCGCTCTTCTAATAGATTTCTTCTAAAAGATTCCTTTTTAGAGATCGTTTGGAAATGCATAAGCGGCGAATTCTTAGTGGAATTTTTATGGTTTATTTTCATAGAGAATTGTGATATTAAGGCATTCGGCGCCAAAGTAACAAAACTACTCTCTAAATTTGTACACGTCTTTTCAAGTGATACCCCCATGTAATATGTGTAATAAAGGATAGCCCCTCACTGCTAAACAAGTTCACGACAATTTCAAGTAGGTACATTTCCCAAAATGTTTGGTTGGTGGGGCTGGTGGGTATATAAATTGAATTAGGTTCTGCGGAGTTTTGCTAAATTGCACTTCAAGTCCCAAAGCTTTGAAGCCATCAAACTCAATTGCTGAACTTCTTTTCACGCAGATGAACTTCGTGTAACTTAAATGATGAAGCTCAGGGAACAAGCATGTATTGAAAGTTTCGAATGAAGGGTCACTTACCCGATTCCGAGCCGGTCGACGAGGCGGAACTACTGCCGGGGGAGGGTGTGGCGGGTGGCGACTGGACGCGCACCGCCGAGGCCACTGAGACCGCCGATGGAAGGTGCTAGAAGACGAGAAAAAAGAAATTAGGTCATGGTCTTGGTCATGGTTATGGAAGTAAGATTTAATGAGGTGACAAATAAAAAAAAATAATAATAAAATAAATATATCAGATGACTAGGTCAAGTAAATTCCTTATCATATCCAATTTATCATAAAAACAGTACCCAAAAATTCAACAACAAAAAATTTGCATCCGATCGGGCTAATTACATATTCTATAGTTTTGAACATCCCTGTTAGTTAGTTCCTGGAAAAATTTGTCGTTTTAGCCTTAGCATTTATTTTTTTTTCTGAGCAATACTTTGATAAGATTTTTTACCTATGACTTAGGTATAGGCGGTATAGGAAATTGAGTAGTGCTATACATATATAAAAGCATTAGGTAGAATAACAAATTAGCATTACTTAAAATATTAGAAAACTCAAATTTATTTCCCCGTAACCGTTACAGCAAATCCAATTAAAAAAAAAATAAGTGGTGCATCTATCTTTCATGAAAGCTCTGGTCGGGAAAACTATTTGGTAAACATGAAAATCAATCCCAACCCATGTTGATTTATATGTATGTAAAATGGAATCATCACCTGTTGGGCCGCTAGCGGCGAGGCTTGAGGCGATTGAGCTAACAGAGCCGCTGCTGATGGAGACGCACGATTGCTGAGAGTGGCTGAGTGCGGAAGAGGGCCTTGAGGGTTGCTGGAGACTACTGAGGGTGAGGTATGGAGGCTGGATGAGGCCGGTAGTTTGGCCGCTGGCAATGCACTGGCTCTGTTTCCACGCTGCCCGATTGGCTCGCTGCGTCGACCTGTCTACATAGGACTCTGTATTAACCACAAGCTGAATGCGATCCAAAATGTTGGTGTGGAAGAAAAGCTCTCATTTTTTTTGCACAACATTCCTTTATACTTTTGTGACTCAACCACTCATAAAATATACAACCATAAGAGGGTGGGGTTGTGAGGGGATATGCACAGAAAAAAAAACATTAAGCATCTGCAGCAGTAAACAAATTGCAGAGGGTGAAGAGCAACATGCTACTCTTTTGCTAATCCCAAAAGAGCTCCCTCTGCAACTTTTTTTTACTCATGTCCGGGATGCAAGGGACATAGAAAAATAAATAGGTACTATAGAAAATTTACAGAATTAAAGAGGGTAGAAAAACTGCAATGTTTCACACACACAAGAAGGGTGGCAAAAAACTACCCATTCTTGCATTCTACTTATGGGTTTTATGTCTGTTCAGGTATTTTGTAAATAATGTCATATTGATTTACTGTGTAGTGTTGTGTAGGTGCGAATGCAGAGACAACAGTATCTGTAGAAGAGGAAATATACAGAATTATTTTCTTTTATTTCCCAAACAGCGAGAAAGATAATGAATTAAAAACATTAAGCAGGTGCGGTTATCGCCCTTTTGTCAGCTCATCAACATTCATTTTCTTTCTCACATCAAAAACAATACAGAGACAAATAATAAAACAAAATGATTGTATATTGTTTTTTTGTGTCCTAATAACTTAAAATGCCACTCAGGGATTCTCTATAATATAATAAACAGATCTTGCATGAATAAAAAGTGTAGAAGTGAATTAGATTTACGTTACCTGAAGCTGCTGATTGTGGCTGTGGCCATATTTGCAGTAGATACTTGAGCACCGCGATCGGTTGTGCATGATCCACATTCTCTCCGGCCGTTCCTGAGGAGTGGAGCATTAGTGGAGGACCCATGACTGTGGCGAGAGCCTGTGCTGACATTTTATTGCGGTCAGACGCAGACACAACCAATGATAGATGATCAAGGAGGAACACAAGGGTGGCCTGAAATTGACAAAATGTCTGAATAAAAAACTAATTCCAAAAATGATAATTTTCGTCTGAGACTTTTTTATACATACTGCCAGTTTGGCAGTGAAAATTCAATATTTTGATCAGTTTTAATACAAAATTATTACTTGGCAAATCGATATAAATTTTTTACTGATCAGTTAGTATTGAAAAACTAATGAACCATATTATTTTTTTATCATAATTCTTTTCATGAACAACTTACCCGATTCGCCCGTGGGAGACAGTCTAAGATACTTAGCATGAGTTTTGCGTTGCCTTCAGGATCGTCTGGTAAGCAGACAGCTACTTGAAATGAGAAGAAAGTGTGTTGATGGTGGATAATTTGCCATACTTGTACGATGCTGGACTCACCTAAAGCATCTAAGGTCATTTGGAAAAGACATCTAGTGAATAGAGGCTCTGGAAGTTCCCTGAGATAGTCCTTTAGCACCCCAGTAATTACATTAATATCAGGAACATGATCCGGACTCAATTCAACTGCTCGGCTGTTTCGCTCAAATGCCTCCCTGGTAAGTAAATATATCCCACAATTCAACTCATTAGTAATAGCAAAGCGAGGAGTTAAGTGTGACTGATGAAAATGATGAAAAGGACATCAGAGGGGATGGGAAACACAGATCGGGAGAACGAGTAAAGTGGATGTCATTAGAAATGTGAAAGAAATTTGATAGGCATCCCCATTTGATATAAATTGTCTCATGACCTCTTTCATTTCTCAATGATTTTCCCAGAAACGTAAGACATTTTCCTGAAATCTTCAACAGATTTTCACGTACATAATACCTACCTAATAATAATTGACATGATTTTCACTTGATGTTCACATAAAGGAGAATTATAATATGAAGAATAATATTCCAAATGGAGGTAAAATCAAACAAATCGACGGCCCCATACTGAACTATGCTAACTCTTAAGGAAACCATTATAGTTAGCATAGTTCAGTTTGGAGCCGTCGAAATTATAAACTGAAAATTTAATTGACGATGAGATTTAATTTAAAATTAAATTGCCGAGGTTCCATTACAAATGGCACTCTTTCATTTCTCAGGAGATAAATTTAACGTTAGGTACCTTTTTGATCTTACCACATTGAAAATTCTTTGTGGTGGTGAAAGGTGTACATATATTCAAACTGTGAAAACCACCATCGTTTTGATGATTATTATATAATAATAACTTTTCAATGGGCATTTGATAGAGAAGAAATTATCAAATTTATTTTTTGTTGTCTTTTTCGATTTTCATTGACATCATTGCTGCCATTGACACTATTTTGAAACTCAGCGTGTGGAAAGTAAAATATAGCAAAATGAAATTTGAACTGACCTCAAAAGCCTTTTCTTTGTGGCGGAGCCACACAAACGGTAGAGACCGATGATGTCCAGTCCTCGTCGCTCCACCTCCTCCACGCAGCGACGCAGGACAATAGGAACGGGCGCACTGCCGGGCGCCCCCTTCGCTTCTCGCGTCACCACAGTTTCTAGATCAGCCCCAAAGAGTTGCGGATATCCAGCTCTAAGGCTGGGTAGTCCGCGACGTCGGTAGAGTGTTGAGGGGTCTGTGTGTCTCACCCGCAAATAAATCGTCCCTCTGGGTTCCACCTTCAGCGCCAACTGATGCAGCGGAGATTGCCGCAGAATTGTGGCCAAAGATACGGCTCCGCGATAGCAGAGCTTATGTCGATGCTGCGGATCCCACGAGTACACAAGTACATCCAACTGGCGATTGCATACGAGGTCTAACTCGAAGGACTCATCCCAGTCGAATTGCAAATCCCCCGATCTCACCACTGTCCGGGCCTTATGCACGCGATCACACTCCAGTACACAGTAGAGATCTCGAACGGGTGGCTGGGGTGTTTGGGCGCCCTCAGGTGTGGCCCTGAGACCCCGACCCGCCAGAAGGTGGATCCACAGCATCCCCGAAATCCCACTCACGTCCACCACGGGCTTTTCCAGCTTGTACTTGACAAACTCAGCCGGATTGATGTCGATCTGGCGCTGGGGTCTGGGCAGTGTGGCACTTGGCGTGGGAGCTGGACTCTGATGGCCACTGATACTGCTGCCCGCCGGACTGCCCGGACTACTGCTCAGCTCCAGTAGCTGACGCATACGACGCATACTCGGTGATCGGAGGGAGGAAGGAGTGCCCAGATGTTGGGACGACAGAGATCTCACGGGAACCCCAGCCAAGGCGCCCCTGGGACCCAAGTGGCGGTCCAGAGTTGAGCTCAGAGCACCCGTCCTCGAGCTGTAGATACTCTCAGTCTAGGAAGAGGGGAGGAACACAATGACTTTGCCGGTAAACAATAAGAAACATGAGATGAGAGTTTCTGCATTGTGGACCAAAGTGGGATGGAAGAAATAAACTCTGGTCGTGCTGGAGGGTAAAGATATTCTATCCACCCATGAGAGTAAATAAATAAAGTACAACAGAGTAGTTATCTAAAGTGATTTTTCTTTATTATCAGTAAATCATGTGCCGCGATTTATTTGGGAATTGAGATTACGAGGTTAATTTATTTAATAACATATATAGGTCCATTGCGCTTGTTGTACATAATATAGTACTAAAGGTGTTGGTAAACAGCAATTTTGCCAGCTCATTTAAATGAAATCTAATGAGCAGTAGGTACCGGCAGTACCTAACTGTGATTCAGTTATTTGAGTCAAATCAGTATCTTCTCCTTAGTCCATATGTATTTCTTTGTAAACCAAGGAAGTAAAATAATTAAGTCAATATTGCTTGATGCATACAATTTTTCTTTCAGTGTTTTCTTTCAAAATAAAATCCTGTGACTATAGATATGTATAATTGATTTAAATGGCGTAGAAGAATAATTTTCCAAAATCGCAACTCTCTCACTATATAAAAGTTCTCAATTCCAGCTCACATGAATTAAACTTTTTGATGAAAAAAAAAAGCAATGAATGAGCACTTTACCTCAGTCTAAATACCCACCTGGTGTTCGTGTAATAAGTAAAAGTAATACACTCAAAGGCTTCAAAGGACTTCATGTATGTATTCTCTTACAACTCTGCTAAAAATATATTCTCACCAGCTGAAATCTATATTTAATACAAACATTGCAATCGACGGAGAGAAAAACGCGTTGATAAGTCCTATACAGGCTACAAGCCGACTTATGGGAGCTGTGATTCTTTCCCAGCATGACCTTTGCCGAAGACCCCAAGTCCCCCAAGTCGATATCTCTTGCCGATCTCTCGTTATAAACCATTATTCAACGGACGGCCACGAAAATTTTTTCGTCTACCTTTTTTGGAATCTATAGGGATATTGAAACACTCCCCCCCCTCCAAATTTGAGATCGATTAGAGCAACTTTGATTTGAGGCCGATCATTATAAACTGTGAATCTGGAAGAATCACAGCTAAAAGAGTCAAGTGGGTGGGGGAAGGGGTTAATCGCCACAGTTGTAAAACTTTTACAAAGTCATTTCATAGTAGGAACTTTTGCCCAACCCAGAAACTCTCACTAATTATTTCTGTCACAAGACTTCTTAGGACTTACATTCTTGAGTGCATCGTGAATGTTCTCGGCACTGCATGAGAAGCGGCCAACGTGTTGACCCAAGAGACCACGGGATGCTCGCATCTGTTCACTGATGGCCGAACTGCTGGGTGCTCGTCTCAGCCATGCTCGATACTCGTCCGATGTGAAGATTGACGGACTAGCCGCTAGCCGGGAGCGAAGTTCTGGAAGTAGAACTGGGGATTTGAGGGGGAGTATAAACGGCTAGGTCTGGGGATACTCACCGGCAACACGATCCCGTGGCGGTAGTTCGGGTCCGGACCAATTTCCATCACTCTCGTCCAGAAGACGATCTCCTAGGCGACTTCGTAGACCCAAACGAGCATTGGGTCGTTCGCGAGGCAGCGAATTGAACTTGCCCAGATCCGGACCCATCCCAGCCACACTGGCTCTACCCGAGGTTGCTAGGCTAGGTAGGGCAGGTCGGTTGTAGTAGTAGTAGCTAGGCCGGGGTCCAATAGTAGCCTCTGTGTCACTTGAATAGTCAAGAGTGGGTCGGGACCGTCGAGATAAGGTCGAAGACGGAGTAACTCCATATTTGGGTGCTCGAGACGGTGGCTCGTAGCGACCATAGCGACCGAGAGTTCCTCCACCTGTTGGAGTACCTTCAAAGGGTTCAAATGTATTCATATCATTAATTATGAAAATTTTTCTCCAGTTTTACATATTTTTTAACTTTCCCAACTAAGTATGTATATACTCTCTTCTAACTTGGTAAAATCAATAGTTATACAGTTTGAAAGGAGCCCCCATGCACTTTAAAGAACTTTTCACTCTGGCAGGGTGTCATTAAAAGAAATTAAAAAGAAAAAGAATTCACCAACTTTGATTGTAACACTCTGAATACATTCATACGAAGTACGAACATGAGGGTGCACGAAAATATTCACCCTCCTCCCTCCCCATAATTACATCATTTGAATATTAACATTACAAGATATCGTGGGAGCTACTCAGTCCAATCATCTAACACCCACTTTGCATGGGATTTGCAATAAGTCCCGTCAGAGTCAATTAATTGGGGATAGAATACAAATATAATAATAATACCTCTGGGTGGAAACTTCTCACAAGAAAAAAAGCTAATGATAATTTTCCAACCTTAATAACTTGACACACAAAGCAAATTACATGATACTGATTGTGATACGTGAACAAGGCGTAGGTATGAAGCGCAAATATGGAATATAATAAAACAAACTAGAAGAGAACAGAGAAAGGTCTCTAAAAACTTTTATAAATGCTATGTTATTGAAGATAGGGGAAGGAGAAAACTTTTGTCAGAAAAACCTCTTTTAATATCTTTGTTATGAGAAATGAAAGAATTTTCCAACGATAAAAATTAATCCGCCCAGAGATACTTCACTTTTTCACATTACCTGTTTTGAGACTGGAACGAAGAAGAGAATGACGTCCAAGTGATGAAAAATCAGAATATTCCACACGTGGAAGATGTTGGTCGGAGCCACTTCTGGGAAATCTCTGGTGGGACTGACTCGATCCAATTCCTCCTGCCGACATACGTCGACTCGGACCTAAAGCGAGAAATCAATACAATTGGTTGAATGACTTCCGGGAATTTTTGCATGGAAGAATTTGGTTTGTGATGAAGCATTGTGGGAATACATATTTATAAGATTTTCTCTAAGAAGAATACCTAGAGTTACTTTAAAAATATTTCGCTTATAATCACGAGAAGAAAGCGAGTGGCAATCCTAGATTGCAAACGTGGAATTCTTACAGATTATGCCAACTCGAATACAGTTAAAATTGATTATGGGCAAAATTAGGAAGATAGATAGGTATACTTATATTTTTCTTAACTAGAGCTGATAAGGAAAAGAATTCCATTGGGATTTCTTGAGGAGAATTCCTGGAAAACGTAAAGAAATGTGAAACAGTCCACTGGACGTTCAGATTTTTAGCTGGGATTCCCTAATCCCAGCTTATTATAATAGATCTGAAGATCATTATTTCGGACTTCGATTCTCTTAAACATTTTACGAAAAAAAAGATGTTTATAGTTCTCGATTCCTTAATATCCTACATCAAGCCATAAGTATATAACTCACCATAAGCATCACTGGGATAGAAGGAGTGAACTTTCTCAGCGAGACTCTCGAGAGTTCCGGCGTTCTGGTAGTAAGCATGAGATGGTGTAAACTGGTGGGCGCCTTTGGGTTGCTCAGTAATTACAGAGGGCGGAGGTGGGGGTTTGTAGCCCCAGCTAGGAGGTTCACTTTGTGCACTTGGTCGGCTGTTGTAGTACAAATCCAATTGTTCACTCTGTGGGCTGTAATTGTTTAGGCCGAGGCCCAGTCTCGAACGAGACTCCGTCATTTCCCTTCCATCACCTTCAAATCATGATTAGGGAGATAGTAAGGACTACGATTAGGTCTGAGGAAAAAGGGTCTGCGATTTATCTTGATCTTCACCTGTGCGTCTCTCGCGAGATGATCTCGACCGGGATGGTCGGTCCTGTTCTAACATATCCAAGTCCTCTTCACGAAGGTCCCTTTTGATCACCACCACCGGCGGGGGTTTCTGTTCGGGTCGCGCGAGAGATGGGGGTCCTGGTGAATTGGCTCCACGACCGCCTCGTCGCTGTCTGATGGCTAGCACCAATCGCCGTGGGATCGACATGATAATGACTACATCGTCCAGGGACATTCGAGTCACGTCCACTAAATTGACTGCCAGGATTTCGTCGCCAACCTTCGAGAGAAAGAAAAGAAGTCGTATTGACATGTGGTTCAGATAAGACTGTGGTTGGGTGGAAAACCATCCCTGAAATCTTCTGAACTCATCAAAAGCCATGATTTTTGATAGCTCACAAATAATTCATCAAAATTACTCAAGCCACTTCACATTCTCTCACACTTGAAGCTTCTTTGGCAGCAATGGTGGCATTTATGGGCCGCTAAACTCAACTTCCACCATCGCCAAGACTTTTATCGCTTCTCCATGACTAAGGAGGGGAGCACTCATGGGAGACGCTTGCCGAAGAATGATGTGGAATTATGGAAGAAGAACACAAAGATGAAAGCCAGAAAGAAGTTCCAGGGGGATCAGGAGGGAGGAGACAGCAAAGTTTCCGTTAGTGCTTAAATACCATGATTCAAGTACTTATACTGCTGGAATTTTTGTGAATTCCTCTCTGGGAGTTAGTGGTATGATAACGTCCGTTGTTTTTTGCCGAATGGAGTTTGAAGAAATTCTTTTAAAATTTTTAGAACTGGTCTAAAAGTGGTCTATTAGTGTTGGAAATTCAAAGACATTTCAAATGAATACCCACATGATGGGATTAAAACTCAAGAACTACTTACAGTTTAAAAGTGGTTTATACCCGGTTTAAGTTTAAATCGGTTTAATATTGTAAGAAATCCAAAGACCTTTCAAATGAATATCCACATGATGGGGTTAAGACTCGAGAACAAATTCCGGTTAAAACTGGTTTAAACCCGGTTTAAGTTTAAACTGGTTTAGAATTGTAGGAAATTTAAAGACCTTTCCAATGAGTACCCACATGATGGGTTTGGGGCGAGTAAAACCCTTGAAAAGAGAATTTCAAACATTTGACTTTAAAAAACTGTTAGACGGAATGTATGGAGGTCATTGGCATGTATGGACGAAAAGTGCGTCTAGTGATTCTACAAAACATATGTGAAAATGAAGAAAATCGTTAGAGCCGTTTTCGAGATATACCCAAAAACATATTTTTATAGGGGATAGGGGGGCTTTTTAGAAAAATGAAGGTCCTGGTCCTGATCCGACGGTCGACTTTAGGAGTATTGCCATTTTTGTGTCGTGTCAATAAAATCCTCACTAGATTGCTCCTAATCACTCATAACATTTTTTTCTCCTCTCCTTCTCTCATCCCAGCAATATTTTCCCTCGTCATTTTTCCCAATAACACTCTTTTGGGTAAATGAGGAGAATTTTCATACAAAGACTCTGGGTGGAATTCAAAATAAATGGGGGAATTTGGTAGGTATAAAAGAAGTCTCAATTGGCGTGAAGAACAGAAATTTCTATTCAACATCAAGTGTCTTCCATTGTCTTCAATAAATAGCAATTTTTACTCTTCATTCGATTCACCTCAAGAGGTGAGGGTGAAAGAAGCCTAAAGGAAAGCTCTATTATTTCGCAAGTTAATGCGTGAATAAAACTTGATTAATACAATAAAATTGCGTTCAGGGAATTTTTATTATAAATTATATACATATACTTTTTCATTCATTTTCTCCCGCTTATCCCCGCAGGGGTCGCGGCTCCAGAACACCCCAAATGACCCTCCACGCCTCAAGATCAACTCCACTCAATTCTGAGTTAAGCGGGGATTTCCCGATGTTTTAGCAATCATGAGTTTTTCGGTGAGACAGGTTGCAAGCCAGTCGTCACAACCTCTTTTTCAGGAGAAAACTATACACCAACTATACAATAAACACGCAGACCACATAGAAAAGTAGTCGAAATACTGTTCAAATTGCAAATTTCCTAAAATTTCTTACATTTTTGCTAGAGTTGCTAGAGTAAGAATCTTAGTCATTTCCTACACATATCACGTTATTCTTATCTTCTTTCTCCCTCGAGCATTTTTCACAAACCCATTCAAAACTTATAATGTACGAGGCGCTTCGCGCCTCTCTTTGCTTGGTTTGGTGGTTTTTGTAGTAACTTGAATCCCTTTAGTTTCATTAGCGGATATAAAATTGAAAATAGGGGAACTTTGTATGAAAGATTACAAAAGGGAGTGGAGGGGCAGTCCCCTATAATGTTAAGTTGCAGGCCACATTACCCCAATCAATCCCTTTATACATGGTGAGCCACTAACGTTTCATCTTAGTGATGAAAAAGTCGAAATTGTCCGAAAAATTGGTAAATTTGTATGAAAGTTACTAATAGGGGATGACGAGGCCTTCCCCTATAGTATGGGGTTGTAGGTGGACCCATTCTGATCAACCCTATTATACATCGTGACCAGCTAGCGCTTCGTTTTTATGGTTAAAAACTCGAAAATGCCCGAAAAATGGGTAAATTTATATGTGAGGTACCAATAGGGGACGGCGGGGCAACTTCTCTATACCCCAAAGTTATAAAGGACACACCCTTATCATTCCCATCATACATCGCGACCCGCTAGTGCTTCATCTTGGTGGTCAAAAACTCGAAAATGTCGAAAAAAGGGGTAAATTCGTATGGGAGGTACCAGATAGGAGAAGTGTGGGAAGTTTTCATATAGCCTATGTCCCAGCCTGGGGTGCCAACTATACCTATGCCAAATATTAGCCAGATCGGTTCAGCGGTTTGGCCGTGATGCGCGTACGCACTGACAGACAGACAGACAGACAGACAAACATTTTGGAGATGGGTATTTTCGGACTCCTGGAGTCACGTCCGGTCGAGATTTAATGGTTTGGGGGTGATCAGGCCAATTCAGATATGCACACTTAGCTTTATGTATTAGGATTAGGATAGGATGTTGATCAGAATGAATACTATAATACATATTATGACTGGCGAATTTAATGACCACATAATAGAGTCATAATGTACACATAATTACGTGACAAAGTGGGAGAGAAATGTCATTCTTTTTAGCAGCAAACGTCAAACACATTAGGTTTTTCATATTGACTTCAAAATGACTTAAATATGGATGCAACACATTTTGTTGTCATTATAACGAATATTTAAGCCATATATATAAACATTTTTTATTGGCACGATAAAAAAT
>CAKKOB020000042.1:54984-79500 GCA_918844115.2 Phlebotomus perniciosus
ATCCGATCTTCCAGTCCTGAGATATGTCAGTTTCAAGTTCATTTTGGAAATAACTGACTACAGCGCCACTTGTGGTAATCGCACGAACTTCATCAAAAGTGAAATGAATAGTCAATTAAATAGGCTTTCATTTAAAAAAAAATTCATCAAAATCGATTAACAAACACCAAAGTTAGCTATACCTGGTCATTTTGACCCAGTTTGGTAGTTCTAGGAGTATTTTTTCTCCGGTAGTTCTAGTGTTAAAGCTGCTGCCTATCACCACGGGTCTCGTGAGTTCAAATATCACTGGGTGAATTGAACTCAGCTAATGGGAAACAATTAAAAAGCCACTCAATTGCACTCAATGGCTCAAATAGCTGTTGTGGTGTTTCCACTAAGTATAAAGTTATACTTCAGTGAAGAAGTTTTACCATTTGTCGTGACATATAAACAGCACCACTTAGAAAGTTTAGAACTGTCACTCTATCTCACCAATAACATGAAAATGATATGGAGACTCCGAGTGCTCCCATGTGAGCAGGCTATTGTTCTCTCTAAACGCAACGTGTCGTGGCACTCCGCCAAGTCTAAGCTTGGCATTTCTTTTTTAAGCCTACATCTAAAGGCAGTTTGCAGGCTATGTAAAATTCCAATGCTATTTAAGTATGTATATGCCAAAAACAACGTTTTTGAAAAATTGTTTTGTTAGCATTACCCTTGCAGTATGGTCAGACCTTTCATAAGATTAATTTAAACTCTTAAGAGAGTTTAAAAATTTCTTATAGAGTGGAGAGAGTGTTAAATTCTAATAAATGTTGATCTAATTTCTTTATTTTATCTGTATTAAACATTAATATAATTTGAAAGCAAAATAAATAATGTAAAAGCGATGTATTAAATTCCCTTTCCATTTCCACTTAACTATACGTTTCAGTATATTAGTAAATAGCAAATGCATTCACTGAGTACTCTCAAGTCATCAGTTTTCTTCTCGATGATTAAGTGGCGAGATTATGTGAAGCTTCATGCAAAGTGACGCGGCAAGGTCACCTAGAGCAGAGCTAAAGACATAATAATTCTCATTGACTTTCTAATAGCACTCCGTGGATGAGAATAAATTGGATCAAGAGTCTCACAATCCTGACTTTGTAATTCTATTGAAGTTAAATTGAATGAAAAAAAAAGTTACACATTAAGTGCGATACAGGAAGGCCATGAGCCAAGAAATTCCCACACTGCAGAGAAGAGGAACCGAATTATGGGTGGAAAATGTTGAAGGGAAATTATTTTCGTCACATTGATATAGCGTCTCTGCAATAAAAGCAATAATGTGGACCATTTTATGCTGCAATTTAAGCGGCCACCAAGAGTCTGGCGCCAGTTTTTCGCACGCAGCCCCATCTACTGAGAAGGGCCATCCTCAAACCCTTTACGGAGAACCCACCCGGATCTGCAGAACACATAAGCGACAATTGGAGCTCCTCTGTGTCGTAAACAATGCTGGCGAGATGGAGGAGATAAATTTCTCAAGAGATGGTTGGGATGAACTTCAAATCATCCCCTCAGTGGGAAATTTCAATGAGCACATATTTTCCCCATGACCAAGAATGGTATATCTGCATTAGATGATGTCGCCTTTTTTCTCTCTTGGGGCTCACAAGATTATTAATTTTCCTCAAAGGCACTGGGGGATTGAGAATTTACGGCGCGCATGGTAAGAGAATATTTTCAGAGAATGCGGAGTAAAAGGTCACTGCCTCGAGCTGTTAGTCCTTCTATATATATTTCCGAAAATCTCTGCCATACCACTCATAGCCCATGGAAATTCCATAATGTTTTTGGAGTAAATAAAAACCCCGAACTTTATCTCACCCTCAATGAAAAGTCCAAACAATACAAAAACTTCTCTTAGCCAACACCTCAGCAAATTTTCATACACAAATGTTTTTCCCTTGAACACATTTTTTTCTTTCTTTTGGTCACGAAATGTGGGAAGTGATAGGATTAAGTTTTACGAGAAAATCTCCCTGCATAATGCTCGTATGCAATGACTGGCGCGTGAAAAGCTCCCAAGAGTATCCTAAGTTTTCGGAATAAGATCGCCCACGGTGAAGGTGTGACTCATTAAAAAAATCACTCCACTCAAATCATGAGGCATTGTTGTCAAATTTTTGACACTATACCAAAACTTCTGGGGAACCTAACAAACCTTAAAAATAAAACATTATTAAATTATAATTGATATAACCCCAGACATGTATATTATAACTATGTACAGGGACATGAATCTAAATAAATAAATAATAAAATTCTTCTTCATTTTAGAAAGTATAAAAATATAGTATAGCTGGGATTCCCTAATCCTAGCTTAGTGTAATAAAATAATAAATAATATGGTGGCGCAACCTCACCTTTAAGGGACAAGTTTTCCCAGCTCGCAAAGCTCGTTCTTTGTAATTTTTTATAATTCCTTTTGCCTTAAGGAGACAATCTAAAAATCAGAACAGATCTGGAAGTTTTATAGGATGATTGATTACCTAATTAATTTTCAGTTGATTCTGAGTTCCACTAAGGCATTCGAGTATAAAACAAATCAAAATATTTTATTTTAAATAATAAATAAAAAAGGCTTGAATAAAAATTTCATCTTCTAGTGCGGTAAAAGCACGTTTCTTGACATCTCAACTTCTTTCAACAATGTTGGATGCAAGGATGCAATTTATGATTGTATCACTTGACAAAATTGCAGGAAATTTATCATTTTTGTCGGTATTTTTTCACCACTTTTCCCTATAAATTACACTGCAATTTACAAGAGTGGAAAAGAAAATTCAAAAAGAGAGTCATCCATTGAGTATTAATGGGTGTTTGAATACAATTGGATTTTATTTATTGAGAATTTCGACTTCTTTTTTCTGCTAAAGTATTTTATCAAATTTTTTCCCCGACACATTCTCACCATTCTCACGCTCTTAGCCGCAAAATTTTTTTGGCGAGGTGGATGAAGAGGGTGGTCGAGGATGGACATATAATATGGCAAATTGTACCATCGCACCAAACACATGGTGCCTTTCACATTTCACATCGTCTTCATTCTCGTGGTTCTCGTGCGACGAGAAAGGCTTTTAGTGTGTGAAATTGTGCATTAGAAGCAACTCAATTTTTATTTGCAATTTATGGACGAAATGCAGAATTTTTCACCAACGAAACCCTGGTAGAGCTTTCGAAGGATCTGGAGGGGGAGGAGAAAAAGCTCCCCATTGTCGTCAAGAGAAAAATTGTGTTCTCAGGAAATAATAATAAAAGTTGCCAAGAAGTCTCCAACAGTCAACATCATTTCGCTTTAGCAATTTCTTGTCAGTTAATAAACAATTTCTCTCTTTCACGTTACACTAATAAAAAAATAAAAAATATAAATGAAGAGAATAAGATTGAAGGTTCGCCATTTCTGTCGAGCCATCACTAATCTGTCTATTATTATATATTATAGCAAAACTTTTCCGGGAGATTGCAAAATGCATAATTCATTAAAATTCAATTACATTCGCAAAAGGAGAATTCTGTATAATTACTCCATTAATCCACATGTTCTCGTTTTGAAATAACATGCTAGACAAACGCAAAATTTTCAACCCATTTTATTCAATGTATACATGGCAATATCGGAGAATTCTGCTTGTCTTCGTAGCTTACAAGATGAATTTACACGTCATTCTAAATACTCTCAAGGGTTTTCCAAACTGGCGAAAATTTCATTCTTACGAAAGATTAAAGCGTTTTTTAGGTGATAGCAAGCCTATAATGTGTTTTTCAAGCTTTAATTCTTTTAAAAGTTTTTGAATATCATATAAGATAAAATCCTTATAATCTGCTAAACATTTAACAATTGAACAGTTTTATAAATTTTCTACAAGTTTATCGTTAATACACATAAGTTCCCATTAAATCCCAATGGATATATGACTTCAATTCTGCAAATCTAATTTTTATGTAAAAATTACCATTTTCTCCTATAATTTCAGCTCTTAAAACTGCTTGTTCTATCATATAGGAAAGCCACAGAATAAATTGAAATAACGAGACACGAAATGAATTCCATTGAAAATTTCTGCAATAATTCTCAACATTTATTGCTTCTTCATCTAAAATCCCATTTTATTCCCCCTCATTCAGCCTGCAAAATTGTGTAAAGTGCGCCAAATCTAAAATAATGGTTTGAGAGAATTCCGAAAAAGGGGAATTTAAATAATAATGAAAGAAATTATCGTGTCCACATTATTCAAATACACTCCCGCCAGTCAAATTGGAGAAAACACACACAGAACATGGAATTGAATCACGAAATGTGTCCAGTGGCGTTCTCTTTAGCCCAACGACCCATTGATTTCGAGCTCTGAGACACCCATTCCACCCACACGATCGATTTTCCTGACAGTGACGTCACAGGGAGCGCAGTGGGCTGCCTTTTGTGTGATTGATAAGGTGTGAGTCCATTGCTGAACATTTTTGGATTGTTGTTCTGCGCGCCCTGAAGCCGCGACTCCCGTGCAAATGGCCCAAATACGAGGGGACGACGATAGTTTTGTAGCACAACTTTCCTAAATGTGATTATTTCCAGGGGCGAACAAGTAGGGAAATCAAAAATTCAAAACTCATCCCTAGTAAAACATTTTAAATTTAAATCTAGATATTTAGATATTTAGATTCGAGGAGAGGCGAGGGTTAATGCCAATACAAAATTGAGATATTTTTTTCACGAGCTATACTCATTTTTATATAATAGCTTTCATTCTGATTGTTCATGGTTTTCCCAAGCGATAAGAATTTCCACTAGTTGGTAATTTACACAAGTCTTCCCTGCAAGTTTTTCTTTCACCAGCTCTATTTAGACTCTCCCATTCTCCCCTATAATTTTTTCGCTGATGACATGACGCTATCCCCTATTTGGTGAAAGAAACAAAAATTTCTATAATTTCGAGAAGTTTTGATCCAAAACCTAAGGTTAAAACCAACAATTAGTAGCTATTATGTATTTATAAAACCTCGTGAAAATAACAACAGTTCGACCAATTTTCCACCCCTATGAGAGTACTTCAGTGAAGAGAGAGCACTTCCCATTGTGGCGCACTAAATATACAAGAGACCCAAAGTAGGGAACGGTGCTGGAGCAAACATTAAAATTTTACGCTCTCAATGGTCATTAAACACTCACACATACATTTCGTTGGGTCATTTTAGATGTACAACTGATGGGAAAATAGAATAAAAGCCCCTCGAGGGTAAGTCAATTGGGGAAGTTAAGAAAAATGCCCGACGCAAATCATTAGGCAGGAATGTATGGAGTAAAAAACAATGAAAAAGCCATTATAGAATTTGAGAGAGAGAGAATGGAGAGGAGATATAGGAGGAATATAAGGAAATTTCATTGATTTCCGTCTCATTTCAATTAAGTCAAGTCATTCCTTAAATTATTATTATTAAGAAATGTCTCCCAGGAAATTACAACTCAAACAACTTTTTCTCTGCCTTTGCTTTTTCTTCCTCCAGTGTCCCTTTTTTTCGGCCCTGACAACTTGAGGAAAGATTTCATGGCAGGGAAAGCTAAAGGGGCTGGAAGGGGGATGTTAAGGAAAGTTGAATGAGGAATTACCCAAGTAAAATCCAGGATGCTTAATCAAGAGCTTGGATATTACTATAAAATGATAAATCATCAATTTCGGTCCATGTTGACTAAAGATTTATCCTAATGAAACTTTAATTAATAATATCCTGTATTTGCATTTCGCTTTTGCTCTTAGTTGGAATGATATCATCTTCATCTGATTCTCCATTTATCTTAAATCATGCCATCAGAATATTTTATCTCCGGCATCAACCTTGCAGAAATAGCAATTAAATTACACAAAGGGAAATGGATATAATGTCTCTATGGAAATTCAATTAGTCAAATGACTGAGATATGACGGAAATATGACTGATGGAAACTCACCTTTCTCCGTCCACAGCAAAGCATTCTTCGCGTACGCGAATGTCCAGTAGCAGGTTTCAGTCGTGTGAACTTCCGCCACTGCATTAGTAGATCCTGGCCGTGATCACGATCTTCGCCACTCTGCCCAGTCCAGTAAGACCCTCGGCGGTGGCCTGATTGCCACAAATCCAACAAATGGTCACCGAGTACCGTCTCACTGACATATTACAATTCTTTCCTGGTGGTACCGGAAAGAGGACGAGGGTCGTGCCGGGGTGAAGCTAAACACATAAACAGGCCTCAAAAAGCTATCAATTACAGGCCGCCCACAAAAGGTGGGAGCGATATATTTTTGTATCTTGGCAAATCGTAAATCTCACAAATTCAATTCACTCCACTTCCGTTCTTTTCCACATTTCCTTATCTTATTCCAACACCACACTACAATGGAATTATATTTGATTGCGATTGTGAGTATTGATTTATCATTTTCGCCCCCCAAACGGGATGGAATATGATGAATTTTCACCAATATGATATCACGAGTGCTGCTTAGGGGGTGGATAGGGGGGCAGCGGGTGGCTTGACAATGGATTTACATTTAATTCATCACTTCCGTTAGGACTTCAATTAAAGTAATTCTCTTGCCTACCACAGAGGCTATCTAAAATCTAAAAATATTGCCGGACAGTGTAAATCCCTGGTGGGAATTTTAATTGAGGCCGAACGACAAAGTGGAAAGTTATTATTCATCGAGATTTTTTCTATACCTAATATTTTTTTATTATTAAAAACTTTTTAAAGTTTATAAAAAAAAATTACGGTGGTTTATTGCTATTTGCGATGGATTGTACCAGATGTGTATATAACCCTTTAAGGACCACTATACAGGTTGCGAGAAAAGTAATTAACATGTTTAGGTTAAAAAGAGATTTTTTTTTTAAATAAGTTGGTAAATTATGTAAACATATATTATTAGTTTTGATTGCGTTATAAAACGCGTTAAATATTTGACATCGACTGTTAATTATTATCAATCAATGAAGGAAAATAAATAACATAAACAACATAAGCAACATGGTCGGACAATACTGCGTTTACCTTAAATGAAGTAGAGAAAATAATTTCATAAATTTGGACAATTATGAACCGAAAGTTATACATTTTTTACTTCAAAAATCTCGTGAAAAATAAACGGACAAATATAATAATTAAAACGGTAAATATAATAAAATACCTCTTCGAAGAGTCATATTGAAGATTTCGTTTCAAATTTTAAAAACATTAGAAATCCGGAAAATCCGAGAAAAATTTATTGTATTTTCAAAAAAAAAAAATATAGGTTAATATTTAAAGTAATAAATAGGAACTAATACATATGTATATTCTACTCTGGATCATCAAAGGGTTAAAAAAAACTTTTACCACAATCAAAAACTTTTTTAGCACAGCGGGATATTTTACTGTTCTGCAATAAATTCTAAACTAATAACTTTTAGTTGATCAAAAATTAAAAAGTTTTTGTTTAATTAAAATCTATTAAATTTAAATTCGTGGGTACTTATTTACACGACTGAAAAAAATGGTATTTAGGTAGACAAAGCTTTGACTTCAATTCAAATGTCTCAGTTACCGCAATTTGCTGTTGGGAAAAAAATCCCCCAATTTTCTCCCCCATCGTGAAAAAAATACAGACATAAATTCTCGTGGTATTATTTCAGAAAATTGCAGGCAAATCACCCGTGATTTGTGCCCTCAACCCCCTCCCCCCAAGCAGTATTCGTGTGAGAAGAAGCCAAAATGAGGTGGATAATCTCACTAGAAATTTGTCTTATTAATTGGCCTGTTGTTGATTATGTTCCGTGTGTTTATTTTAATCATCCCAAGAAAGAGAGAAATACCCATAAAGAACGATCGATACACACGGAAATGCTCGTCTTAAACCCCTAAAATTTCAACGCGTCGCGGAAGAAAATTGTATAAGCCTCGCACATACACACGAGAGAATTACCTCCAAAGAGGGGGGAGGTGATTTTCTCCCCATTGGAAAGTCTTTGAGATGAAATTTATACTCTCCAAAAAGTTGCTTGAGAAAAGAAAAAATCCTCTAACCTATCATATAGTCTTGAGCTCAACTTCCTCCTTTACACCAATTTGATGTTTTTTCTCTGGGCATTTGTTTCCGCGCTCACGAGGGGGTAGTTTTTCGCTGAGTCGGAGAGAGATTCAGGGGGGGGGAGTGAAAATATGAGAAAATCTCTGTGTGTGTCTGGCTCTCTCGACGGGAGAGGCCGATCGATTTACCCCACGAGCGTCGACGTCGGCTCCTCCAAAAGCTCTTCGGTATCGGTTCCCCCATTCCACCCAACCTAACCTATTCCCCGCACCGAAAGCTCACCCGCTCGGCCCACCCACGTCAATACAATCGCTCGTAGCTCGAGAATAAAATGTCGAATGAATTATAGAATGCGATTATAGGGTGGGTGGACGGGGAGGGTTGGTGGGCAATTTTCACTCTCATGTGGAAATCCTAACCTCCCCGCAAAAAAAGCTCTAAAAGTGGTCACCACGGAGCTCTCAGACTGTGAAAAATCACCCGGAAATAACTCAACGACTCCATCATCCATTTTCCACGGCGAGCGACATTTTTTTCCGTCCGTGGTCTCTTCGTGAAAAATTCATATTAGAAAGATTTTTTTAGGGGATTCACGAGGGAGTACTTTCAGAACAACCGTGGGATTTCCTGTGACTCTGCAGAGCCCTTCACGAGGGACTGTTTCTCATCACTGGGAAAATGCACATCACTTTCATTCACTTTATATAGCCAAAGGAAAGCCCAGAGAAAATTACCTTTCCCAGCCACAACACACTTCACCGTCTTTTAGTGTATCTCTTCACCGTCAAGGGAGTGTTTTTCGCCACCATTTGTCGATTTTCACTTGCAAGAGAATATCGCCCTGGCCCAAAATTCCGTTACACTACTCACAATTGCAGATAACCGTGAAATGACTGAAATACGACCAGAGAGAAATTTTCACTTTCTCAAGATAAGATTTTTCACCCCCATCAACGGGCTCCTTTTTTCTGCTTTTCCAGCGGATAAAAGTCAGTCTTTGGTCACTAAAACACTCCACCTGCGACTTTTAATCACCTCTCGCGTAAGAATTTTCACACTATTTCACTTAAATGTGGCAATTGGGGGCAGAGCACAGGCGCTAAGTGAAGAGAGATGATTTTTTTTAAATTGAAAGAAAATCTACAAATGTCCAGTCTCTGCCTGCTTCCGCTGACGGTACGACACTCTCTCCCGTGCTCGTGATTTCAGTAGCCGTGCTATGGTGGCGAACACTATGTGGTTGTCACGGCGTCGTCGCAGAGTAAATCGATTGGGTGGAAAGTCTGGAAAAGTCACGCACACAGCCAAACAGTAAAGGCCCATCTCCCTCCCTCATGAATCGCCTGGAAAGTGTTGGGAGTATTGGTGGCATTTCGCAACGCCGACGCATTGAGTATTGCCACGTTTTATCAGAAAACATGGAAAAATCGCCCTCACGATGTGATTTTCATGTTAACAGGAGGAAATTTTTCTGTCTGAGGCATGGGGAAGTGTAAATATTTTCCCGATTTTGAATTTTGACAGTCGTTGGCGCGCTAATAAATTTCTATATGTTTTTCTTAAGTTGTGGTGGTCTGTTATGACTTGAAAACTCTTGCTGCTTGGGGATTAAACTACCTATTCGTAAAAAAATTTATTTTTTGAAAATTTCATGGACCTAATTCCTTTTTATTTCTTCCTACTTCCACATTTTACCTGGGAATTTAACCAGCTTTCAAAAATGAGGTCACAATTGATCCTAGCTATATTAAGACCCTAGATCTAGATATTTGGGTTCAAAATTTTAATTTTAAATCGGCCATATCTCCGGTTCTATGGATCGGATTTCGTATTATGACCTATTTTTAGAAACGTCTCATGGAAAATTACAATTTTTCAGTACATCGGAACTTTATTCGACTACCGCTAGTGGCGCTAAAGTCGGAAAAACGATTTTCAAAATTTCAAAGTCAAATATCTCGAGAACGAAACCATGCATTTTCTTCATATTTTAGTATGTTGTAGCTGAGGTCGAGACCTTTTCAACGAGGGGTCAAACGAGTTATGTCAAATCAAAGATTAGATCTTGATTAAGCATTATCTCCATCGTTTATGGACCGATTTATATCAATTTTTTTTTATTGCCCCAACACAAAAATGGCAATACTGGAATCCAAATGTTTATCCGTCTGTTACCGCCCTGAAGGCCAAACGGTTGCAGATAGAGACTTCGGGTCTTCGGGGGACCCCCGTCGACCGTCGGATCAGGACTAGGCCCATCATTTTTCTAAAAAGCCCCCCTATCCCATATAAAAACATGTTTTTTTGGTATATCTCGAAAACGGCTCTAACGATTTTTTTCATTTTCACATATGTTTTGTAGAACCACTAGACACACTTTTCGTCCATACATGCCAATGACCTTCATACATTCCGTCTAACTGTTTTTCAAGGTCGAATGTTTGAAATTCACTTTTTAAGGTTTTTACTCGCCCCAAACCCATCATGTGGGTACTCATTGGAAAGGTCTTTGAATTGCCTACACTCCTCAACCGGTTTAAACTTAAACCGGGTTTAAACCAGTTTTAACCGGAATTTGTTCTCGAGTCTTAACCCCATCATATGGATATTCATTTGAAAGGTCTTTGGATTTCTTACAATATTAAACCGATTTAAACTTAAACCGGGTTTAAACTAGTTTAAATCCGGAAGTTGTTCTCGAGCCTTAACCCCATCATGTGGGTGCTCATTTGAAAGCTCTTTGAATTTCCAACACATTTAGACCACTTTTAGACCAGTACTAAAAAAGTTTGTATAACACTGTTAGACCACTTTTTCAAGGTCAAAAGTTTCGAACTATCTTTACATGGGTTTAACTAGCCTCAAACCGATCAAGTGGGTACTCATTACATTTTTTTAAATTTTATCAAACCCATTCGACAAGAAAACAACAGACTTTATAATCCCACTAACACCCTCTTTCCTAAACGCAACGTGTCGGGGCACTCCGCCAAGTATAAACTTGGCATTTCTTTTTAAAAGACGCATCTCGATGAGCGCCAGCCGTTGTACAACCATTAGTTCATGACATAAGCACCAGTGACATCGATTTTCAGCTGAAAAGCAAATTGCATTACATCCCGAGGTGGTCCACCGAATCCCAGCTACTCCAAATGTAAACTTGGCATGTCCTTTATTTTATTCTTGGAATAATAGATATGTGGCTGGTTAGAAAATCAGCAGTTTGGTTGAGATTTTCTGCCGACACTCACTCAACTTTTATGGCATGAACCATCACCCATCTCCGAAGCAATTTATGGGGCATTTTTGCCACCCCTTCTCTGTTCAACCACCCTTTTGGCAAGTAAAAGAAAATTGAATGACTACCCTCTCACATTTTTTTTTGCTTAGGCAACATTATGCTTGACTCCACTGCTTGACCCTCATATTTTCAATAGTTTTTTTTCCTTTTCCCCCTTTAGTGAAATATTTGTTTAGAAAAAAAATTAAGCTTTGTGAATCAAAAAACAAATTCATTCACAGGCATATTTAGGCACTATTGTTGCCTTAAAATTGGCCCTTTTTCACGGAGCCATTCACTCGCGCACTTGTCCTCGTGTCAGCCATATGAAAAACTGATTTCCTCGTCAACATACGCGCGTCTTGCGGCAATACTTTTCATCGTCACACGACCATTTGAAGCTCAACGGTCGAGCTCACATGGCGCGTTTTCCGTTAACCCCAAGTTAACGACAACACTATTTCCCGCCAGCTACCCTTAGCGGTGGAAAAGGAAAACGCCTAAAAGCAGACAATATTAAGAATACCAAGATCAACCGCTAGACGGAGCTTTGCAGGTGTTATTGAATTTGCAGGTTTTGCGCATATGGTACCACTATAAAACCACCAACTAGAAAATTATACCATCAAAAATTGACGATTTCACTAAAAATACACAGAAAAAAATAGTTGCACAGAAATTGCAATCGCTTTATTCTTTTTTCGTGAGAGAATAATTTAGAAATATTTTTTCTAATCAGTATATTTTCAGTAAAAACAAAATCCAGAATGATTTCTGTTTTTCATCACTACGTACTTTTTGGTTTTTTTGCAATTGTAAACCGTATTTAGGTATTTTTTTTGAAAAGTCAAGTTGTATTTAGCACTCGCTGCTCAACACGTAATTCTAATATTTTTTTTAAAGCAGGCATTCACAAGTAATAGTTAAAACGAATAATGAGTTTGTAATATCATTGGAATCGTCAGTTTCTCTAGTTTCAGAAACTTACTTCGCAATTTTAGATATGAACAGGATCTAGTCACCTAGAATCACTTGATTCTAGGGATGCAGCTTTATGTCCACGAAGCTGAGTTTAACCAATCAAACGATTCCATTCAGAGTGTATATAAATTTATGTCACATGCGTAAATCAATGGCCACATTTATACCTTACCAATTAATCCCGGATTTAACTTGTTTAAGCCGGATTTAACTTTTCAAAACCGACTTAAACAAGTTAAATACGGGATTAATTGGTGAGGTAAACGCAGTCAATTAATGTCATCTCAGTGCTTAAGTCCATCACCTCATAGCGTTAGTTGCTATCCGATATGATAAAAAAAATAAAAGGTCGATAAATTCAATTCAAAACTGTCAAAACCCATATAATAAAGGATTTTGAATTAGCCGAATTAGCAGTTTCCATCAAGGTTTATATTAAAAAAAAATCATTAATCACAATAATAGTGTAAGAACGTCCATTTGAAAATCTGCAGATATATTTTCATTCTCATAAAATCTTTCAGCTGGTGCAGAAACGCCATAGCAACCGAGAAAAACAAATATAGAGAAAAAGGTTGGTTCAACTTTTTCGCGACAAAATCCCCCCAAAATCCCACCCACGTGCTGATTTGCCGTGGTAATTGGCCCCTCGAGTTGCTGAGAGTGGTTTCCCGTGCAGTGAGTGCGTGAAAAGTGCCCAGAAAATCATCCACAGAGAACAAAAGTGACGTGACTAGCTTTCCATCACGAAAATGAATGCGGAAAAAATCACTTTTCCGCCCTTTTTCGGTGCTCCCTGAAACTCCCTGCCGATTGAAAATGCCCGGAAGGATCAGGTAAAAAAATTTCTTGATATTGTGGATCAGAATATTTGAGATTTTGGGTGGAAAATTGCTTTTTCACGGAATTTTCCACCGAAGAGAGAAGGAGAATCTGTCAAATTCCCAGTGACGTTTCAGACGAGCAATTTTCCGAAGGCTTTTCAAGAGGATTTTCCAGAATGAATTTTCCAAGAAAGTATACCACTCCGAGACTTAATTTTCCACTTGAATACAATTTCTTAGACTCTTTGTAAACAATCTGAGGTTCATGAAAATAGAAACATCTTATTTTCTTGTAAAAATATTTTTTAGAAAAAAATCGATAATCACTTTTCTGAGCCCTCCTATAGGAGCCTTCAAGGAAATCTTAAGACTTTTACTTGCTCTCTAAAACCGCTAAAGAATTTATCAAGAAGATTCACCAAGATGAGTTTAGAAGATGTCTTACGTGAGGAAAGTAGACAATTATTATGAGGAAAATATTTCGATGGAATCGCTTTCCGGATGGCTGAACTAATCCCTACCTTTGAAAAGGGAAACCCACGTCCCATGAGAAATCCCTCCGCAGCTTCTGCTAATTACGCTGTAATTTATCTTCCAAGGAAGCAATTAAACTACATTTCGCTCAATATTTGTCTCAATTTTCCAGAGCAGAGCCACCCCAGCCACCCGTAATCACGTAATTATTTGTATATAGGAATAGCGCCTCCCGGACGCCAGGGAATCATTCTCCTTTGAACTGGCTCAGCGAGAGAGATCGTTGGCGGAGGACTTTCGCGCAATTCTCCCTGTCCAGGTGCGCCTGGTGTGGGAATGCGTGGTGCCCCCTACCTTTTTTCCTTCACATATTTTGTTTACGCCAGCAAAACACTGTAGCACCTGTCCATAGCGTAGTGGAGGGATAAAAAAAGACCTCGAGAGCCGCCAATCCTTTCACGCGACTGCCACAAAAATATCCTCTCTTAACCCTCGAGTTCAGGTTGTTCGTGGCGACGGCAGTTTCAATTACTAAATATTTGTCTGCTAGAAAATTGCTAATGCTAAAATTTTCTTAATACCTAGTTCATGAAGATTTAGCTAGAAGATTCCCTTGAGAGTTCAAAAACATCGTGTGATCATTGAAGTGGGATGAGTAGGATGAAAATAATACGGAAGTGACATTCTTATGTTTTTTTTTAATGAACTTACCATCGACATGTCGATTAGTTCTTGTGTGAAGGAAACTGTAGGTCCTGTAGGTCCATGTAGGTCGCATTCCAGAGGAATTCATGAGCACACTGACAAAATTGGCTGGCTGGCGAATATAGCGGAGACACTTTCGGTGTGGCGAAAAGTGACATACTCCATTCATTATTTGACTTGTTAGATGATTAAATTCTTATCTGTTACTATAATAGCGATTATATAGTAAACACAATACAATATTTTGTTTTGCAAATCTTTTCGTTAACATAAGCGCTCATTCACATGGTACCAAATTTTTTGGTATAAATTTATTTGGTTTTTCCATAAATCAGCCGAAAAACGCCTTTTTCGCAAGTAAATTGTTATTACGTCATGATTTTCATAGATGAGGAACAATCTTCCATCCTTTGAGTTACATTTAATTCCTCCTATTTAGTAAAATTCAACAAAATCAACTCAAAATCAACATCTGACGTCAAATTTGCAATTCATTTTTGTAACAATATTTTTGTATAATCTGTTTAATATATAGAGCCTGATGATGGTTACGAAATTGTAACCGAAACGTTGCGAAACTGCACAAGTCAACCCATACTGTTTCAATTTCTGACTGCGTCCGATTTCCCCACAAAAAACAACAAATCTCCAATCGTTAAAAGGAAAAACTAAAAATCAACTCCAAATTATTTGGAGACATTTCAAAATTTGGAGTTGATTTTGTTGAATTTTACTAAATTTGAGGAATTAAATGTAACTCAAAGGATGGAAAATTGTTCCTCATCTATGAAAATCATGACGTAATAACAATTTACTTGCGAAAAAGGCGTTTTTCGGCTGATTTATGGAAAAACCAAATAAATTTATACCAAAAAAATTGGTATCATGTGAATGCGCGGTAAGGGTTAATATTTCGGACGCGTGCGGCGTAGGTAGCGATGGTTAGCGATCGACAATCTGTGTTTCATAACCAGTGAGTATCTTGTTCATTCTGCGGAAAATGATTTTTAAATGAATTCACATTGAATTTGCATTTTTGGACTACCCATTATGTATAGGGATTGTGTCCCATGGAAATTTTCTCCGTGATCCTTGATGTTTTTCCAATGATGGTGGGCACCTAATGTTTCGTGAAAGAGGAATTGTTAATAAGGATTGAAATATTGCCAGAGAGTGTTTGGAAGTTTATTTGATCAATAACACAATGTATGTTTGTTGCTATTCAGTTGAGTGAGAACACGGACGGATGATGAGCGAAATGTTTTTCCTTTATTTTTCACTGTCTGCCATTATAAGTCGAGTGGCTGGAATAGTTGGTTCTTACTCCTGAATATATTTGTGGAGTGAAAATTTAATCCTGATTTAATTGGACTTTGTGAAAGTGAGGAAACTACGTGTTTGTCTGGGGATTTCGAGGAGGGGTAGGTAGTAGGTATTCTCTTTTGATCTTATATGTTGGTGGGTAGGTAAATGAAAAAAAAATCTGCGAATGTAAGATTAAATTTGATTTTTGCCACAGCGCAGGTAGATATTTGTTGTTAGATGTATGTATGTACATATATAGTATTTATTTTGTCATCTCTGAAGAGTGTTTCCAGACGATGAGATATATATATTTTCCGAATGGTTTTGGAGTTTCCCTGACAACTTGTCATGGTTACATGATACCTCTGGCAAAGATGATGATCATAACACTTGGCAACACCCCTCAAATCTCATGAAATTCTGGTCCTGCAGTGAAATACATATCAAAATTACCTGGAGTTTCTATTCTAATTTTATCACTTCAACTGCTATGAAGTGATCCAAGAATTTTCATCACCAATTTTTTTTCATACATATATACAGAAACTCTCTATTGCTGATGATTTGAGGAGGGACTATCAATCTGGAAGCAACCACAAAGATAGTGGAAAATTATTTAACGACTATGGCTGCAAGATTGGCGACTCAGAGGAATTTTGTGGCAGTAACATCGGTTTCTAGTCAAGGAGGCAATGTGTCTCCTGCATCTCAAACTGTTACAATGACATCCCCCTCATCCAATGGTGACACAATTGCGGTAACAACAGAGGCCGCAAGTCCGGGAACAAATGGTACAGCCATCCCCATTGCCCTCCATCAAGTTCTACCCCAGGTGAGAACGGTGGAAAGCCACCATAGCATGAAATAACTGACTAATATTAACTCAATAAGCGCGGTTATTGTCCTTATTTTAAACGCTTATTAATAAGCGATTAGTTTGATGAATAAAGTTTTGAAAAAAAAAGTATGAAACTAATTATATCGTTTTTATGAAGTACGATTTATCGCTGAAGAGTCCAGAAGATTAAAAATACCTTCAAATTCTATATTACATTTTTTACAAATTAATTATTGTTTCTTAATATTTGTCACTTTGCTTGATGATAATGTTGCAAAAAAGTAAAAGTTTCAAGACTTATGCAAGTTTAGCGTCTCCGCAAATACCTGGATTAAAATTAAATTCGCTAAATCCTAATACATAAAGCAAAGTGTGCATATCTGAATTGGCCTGATCACCCCTAAACCATTAAATCTCGACCGGCCGGACGTAATCCCAGGAGTCCGAAAATACCCATCTCCAAAATGTTTGTCTGTCTGTCTGTCTGTCAGTGCGTACATCACGACCAAACCGCTGAAGCGATCTGGCTGATATTTGGCATAGGTATAGAGGGCATCTCAGGTTGGGACATATGCTATATGAAAACTTCCCCCACCTCCCCTATCTGGTACCTACCATACGAATTTACCACTTTTTTCGACATTTTCGAGTTTTTGACACCTAAGATGAAGACCTATCGGGTTGCAATGTATGGTAGTAATGTTAAGGGTGGTGTCCTTTATTACTTTGGGATATAGAGAAACTTCCCCGGTATCCCCTATTGGTACCTCCCATACAAATTTACCCATTTTTCGGATATTTTCAAGTATTTGACTAAAAATGAAGCGTTAGCGACTCACAACGTATGGTGGGGTTGATTAGAGTAATGTATCCTCTTACTTAACATTATAGGGGATAGCCTCTCCACTTTCATTTGGTACTTTCCATACAAAGTTCCCCTATTTTGACTTTTTACCCACTATATGAATTTTCACAATCAATTTAATGGACCCAAAGTACTACACAAACCACGCAAAGAGAGGCGCAAAGCGCCTCGTAATAATATAAATTTCAATTAAGTATAATAGTAAAATAATAAAAACATAATATCGCAAATAATATGAATTTTTGGGAGGTTTTGTGAAATGATTTGCTTCTAATTATTTCCCTTTTGAAGCATCAAATCCTCCTTCTCGCAGATTATTTATTTCTGTTCCATCATAGAAAATCATCCTGCAAACAACAACAACACCTGGCGGAGTGTCGGTGATCGATGTGGTTCCGCTGGAGCACTCGGACTCGAGCAACGAGTCGCCCATCACTGTAGTCGCGACTGATGCTGTTGAGTCCACGAACGGGACAGCTGTGGTGGCTCCAGGAGCACAGCAAGTCACTGCCCAGGTGGCAGTTGTGCAGACGCACAGTCCCAACGACTCTGGCCCTCACTACATCACCGTCACAGGTGAGTAATTCCTACTCTTACATTTAAAGAGCGCATCTGAGAAGGGTGGGAGAGCGATGAACCTCGATAGAAATGTATATTCTGGGAAGAAAGATGAGAAATTAAAAATAAATTATTTCACTTACAAAAAGACTAAGTAGTAAGTAATTCATTCGGTACTTTTTGACGGTATTATGTTCCTTGCATCTAATATTCTCAAACCATAATCAAACTTTTAATTGGAAAACAGAAAAATAATAGGGGAAATGGGGCAGTTATTCATATATTTTTCCCATAAAATTTTCCCATGCCTTATCACATAATGTGTTGTGTAAGGCATATGTTTAACGCATTGTTTATGGAGTATTGGAAAATTTCATGGGAATATACGGAATATATATGAAAAAAAGGCCCAAAATATGCCCAAAACTGCCCAAAATAAGACTGCATCACAATCAACACTGCCCCACTTCCCCCTACATTTAAGATTTTTAAATCAAAATTGATTGTTGTGTCTTAAGCGTCTTAACCATAAGGGTCCATAAATCATTGAAATGGCTAATTGATGGGTATTTTTATTGGCCGTAAAATTTTATGATAACTTTGTATCAGCTAACCGTGCGCAGATTAAAGAAAGTGATAAGGAAATATGAATGCATAGTCATTCAGTGTACGATTTCTCTATTACCTATACCTATCATATTTTTTCAGCTGAAGGTGCAGTGCGTTCTTATGCTCCGCTCACAACAGTCGGTAAGCTCCTCTTTTCTCTTCCATCAGACCTTTATCCTGATTGAAAATCATTGAATGGAGGGAAGGTGGAATCCGTACAAATTTATCTCTAATTGATGATTTGTACATCTGCAAAAATTTCCCTGAATTTCCCTTAGGGGGAGAAAAATACGTGGCTTTGATGTGTAAACAGAAATTAAGTTTGAGATTGTAGATATATAGTATTTCTTTACAATTGCCCAATCATGAAATTCAATAATGTTTTCCCGTGATTTTTATCAGTTTCCAATCGGTTATACATTTTTATTGAACTCAGGTGTTCAAAATCCCAATGCTCATTGTTCATCGAAATTTACTGCAACCTATACAATTGGATTGAATCTAATTAGTGGAAATTTCCGCTTCCATGACTATGTATTAAATTCACTTAATAACGCATCAATTGATGATAATAATTAGGGGTGACATTATTAGCAATTTTTTTTCACACAATAATTATCCCTTAAATTAATGAACTATCCTCAGATCCAGTGGATATTAAATTTTTTTAATACCTGAGATAATGATTTGAAATGTTCACAGAATGATTCCTCATTGTTACTTCCAACCCCCTTATTTGATGTCCAATTTGTAATAAATATTTGATATACGCTATGTGAATGATAGCGTCACCCCTCCTGTTTCTGGTGTGTAACACCGAATTAACAATAATACACTCGTGTGCAGTGAGTGCACGTGCTCGTGGCACAGGTACCAGGTTGTCATCCAGCCCGTGTTTCAATGGATAAAATTACAATGAGTGCGGTGCATTCATTTGAGCAAAAGGTACAAGATATTTCCATGTTAAGACCCCTATTTAATCCTTCTAAATTATCAAATTATTTCCATGTTAATTCAAGTTGAAAATTCAATCCCTTCCTATATGTATTGGAAGATTAGATTCTTTTTATGTTCTTTGCATTTAAAGTCTCCCATAGAATTTACCATGTAATGCAGTTTTGTGATTTAGAATTTATCAAGATGTTTTTGAAACATGTAAATTATTATTTTAGAACTTTGAAAATATGTTTGTTAATAGCAAAAATTATTGCCCCATAAATTAACTCTGGATATGTGTACAGGACCTTCTTCATCTTCAGTTGATCTCCACTCTGAATCGGAAAACAAATTTAACAGTCACAGGCAAAGTGTATGGACCGCTTTTCTCAGTTTTTTGATTAATCATATCCTGATAACGGAAAACATCAAACAAGGCACAGCTCACCCTGAAAAACTTAAGAGTAAAAATCTCTTTAGGTATTCCGAGGATACTCTGAGTAGTCTCTTAACCAATAACCACAAGAACAATTTGGGAATATAAGTTACGGGACACACTAAATTTAAAAAAAAATATAACCATTCAAAATTGATTTTCCCGACTGACTGTCTGTTCGTCTATCTGGTAGTCCGTATTAACAGATCCGCTAAGACTTGTCTATATAGGTAATAATCCAAATAAATGGACCCAATCTATAGAATTGTGATTTTGAACCCCTAACCTTTTCTGACAGCCATTTTGAAAACAATATAATTTTTTCCAAAGCACTGATTGATCTTAAATTTTGATATTTTTTAGTTGGTGTTTTTTAAGCTATTACTTTGCAACAATACCTTTCTCGGTCTTGAGCATAATCAGGTAGAGAAATTTTAATAATTTAGGTTTAAAGTTAGGTTAGTTGAAAACGAATTTTTTCACATTCTGAGTTTACTACAAAAGAATCACAATTAAGCCGTGCTTATAAGAGGTTTATTACACGTTTTATGTTGAATCTCACGAACCAATGCAACAATTCAATTTTTTTTGTTTATTTAAATAAACGCGTATTATATACTCTTACTAACAAAGTAATGGGTATTAGCAGGAAATGTTGTTGAATTTTCCTCGAGTTTAAATCATTAGGCAAATCACTTTGTTCTCACTTTTTCCACCCACTACTTCACAATAAGTTATGGGAACAATACCAAAAGGAAAATCTTTTCCGGTCTCTACAAGCGTTGCAATCGTTGAATTTTCCACCTTGATCTCTCTTGCCCATTTTCCACTTTGAATTTTCCACATTTTCTCGGGTAGAGAAGCGCCATTTGTGATGTCGATGGCGCAGCTACTGATGCTCCTAATTGACAGAATTTCCTCCAATCCGTACCGAAATTTTCATCTTCTCGCTCATCATCTCTCTCGCACTCATAACGGCTCTCCCTTCCGCGCGCCTCTCTTCCTCTGATGCTGCGGTGATGTTTTCACCCGGGAAAAAGCCATATAGAGTTTCTCTTTCGCATTTCCAAATGGATTATGTATATGTGTGTGTGTGTTTGTGTGTGCACGGGATAAAAATGATAGGGAAATTCTTAGTGGGTGGAACCTTTGTAGGGCTACACCCTACAATTTTCTTCTCAACTTTCTATTTCCCTTACATTTAAGGTGTATTTTCCACCGTTTGATGGATCATTTTCATCGGTGTCTCGTGATCAACTATTTCTCATTCCTTGTTATGTATATATTATGTATTTAAATTGTAGAGGAAATTTGTGGAAATCATACGAATCACTTTCACTTTTGCCATTGATATTTTGTTCTGTTAATTTATTTCTGGCTGTGAGAGTTTAATAAATTCAAATTTTCTCCTTTCTTTCTTTTTGCTTTATGATGGCATCTTCTACACCTGATTTTCAATTCAATCTTTAAGTATCAAATTAATAATTAATTTAATTTATAATTATTAATTAATTTATTTTTTTTTAAGAAATAACCTATTAACACTCAATAAAGTTGAAAATATAACTTTAATAAAACATGAGAATTTTTAACCAGTTGAATCAAATTTTTAAAATTTTTAAAATTAAAAAGAACAGTTCAAGAACGATCTACCTAAATGTTATAAATTTTATTTGGCACTTGTCCTTTCAAAATACAGATAGCTTTAAAAAAAACACTTAATTTGAGCTCAAAAATTCGTAAAGTCCATTCATTAATTTAAAAAACAACAACAGAAAGACGGCTATAAAACATTATTATTATTATTATTATTTATAATATGCGTGGGCCATTGGGCCTTTTCGCACGTCTTACTAGTGGGCGGTTTCTTTTCCTGAGATTTCCCGGTTCCTCGAATTATCTCTGGCTTGTTTAGGATGAAGGATTAGTGAGGAGAAAGGATATTAAGGTGTTAGGATATATTGGCCAGATGCAAGAGAATGGTGATGTCAAATCCCACCCCTCACCCCCACATTCGCCATTTTGAAACACCCCAAAGTCTTATTTCCTGAATAGTTCGGCCCTATGGCATGGATCGGTCTCAAATTCTACCACGATATAGCTGGGGTCGAGACCTTTCCTCATGAGTATGTCGTGTAGTTTCAAGGGTCGCACGGTCACACAAATTGCATTACCTCCGTGGTAGCCCACCGGAATCCCAGCTCGCAAAGCTCGTTCATTGCAATTTTTTATAATTATTATGTTTATCCCAGTTTATTCACTTTCCTAATAATTAAAAGTTTCAGTTCTGGACGTACATTTTTTTTAAATAATTCATCTTACAATAATGGGTTAATTCTGGTTTATTTTCCAAAATGAAGACCTTATCCCAGCTCTCGGCTGAGTTTCTGCCATCCTTTTCGTACACATGATATATCGTATATGGCGTATATGTTTGTCACGAGGAAGAAAATATGGTTTTGTGTGTAATTACATTGACAAACTATTATATATATATGATCTGATACGCGACGCAGGTGAGAACTCTATGTGATTGTGCGAGACAGAGATGTGCTTTGCAAAAGGTGACATTTTCAGCTACTTTTGCCATTTGATAGAGGAATGAGGTTGTTTTGCGAGGAGGTGGTTTGGCGTGAAGAAGGATTTTTGGGTGGTGCGTCGTCGTATTTGGGAGTGTTGTTCCTGCGGGGTTATATTTTCCTATATATATCATCCCTATCTATATGTGTAAGGGATATATAGGTAGAGAGTGAGCGAGATTGCAAAAGTGAGGGACCATCATCATCCATACACAGTGCTTAGATTTCCGATGGCATCGAATTCAGTCGAAATTCTACCGTCACACCCGTTGCTAGGCGAAGTGAGAGCAATACTCCGTGCGGGAACATCTCACATTTCTCTATATGAAAGGAAGTGAAAGGTGGTTTGAGATATTGGGATAGATGAATCCTTGTTTTCACTTTTCATACAACAGTGTCGTCTCGCATCGATATTGAATCCTATTAATGCAAGTGAATGCAATTGCCTGGTACATTTTATTTTTTCTTGACTTTTGAAAGAGGTCTTTTTTTCTAAAGTGAAATGTTACTGACATTGTTGATTTTATGCTTTTTTGCCTTTTTGATTTTCTCTTTGGTTGTCACTCTTTTTTCCACTTCGTCTCGTGATGAGGAGCAATTGTAAAATAGTGTGAAGTGTATCGATTAACCGATTGGCAGAGTTGCAAAAAAAACTATGTATGGACACAGGACAAAGATGATAATGTTGAAAAAAAATAATGCAAAAAATATAAAGTGATGTGAGGATTATTTCATTTGAACTCGTTTTCTATAATTTTCTCAAGTACGTTCTAAGTTTCTAATAATGTACAGGAGGCAAACATCAATGTCCTCATATTGTGGTAACTTTTTATACTCTTCGTTCTTTAACTACTTGATTGACGATATTTTCTAAGAATTTTTTTTGTTGGATATAAAAAAAAGAAAAATGTCTTTCAGTCTCTTCGCAAGATAATGTGGCCTCTCATGGTGCGTATCATGTGCAGTATGTGGATTCGGAATTATATACAACGACTGGACAAGGGCAAACACAAATGTAATTTTTAAAAGAAAAATTTTTAAAACAAAAAAGTGGAGAACTAAACCTAAACTTTTGCATCAGGGCTTATCCTGTTTATGCTGTCGGTGACTACGGAACCGCCGGACAACAGTACTATGCCACAGCGACGGGCAATTATACAGCATCCGGAGCGACGGCTGCAAATCACACATCTTCTGATTACAATATAGTTCCTGTGGATGATTCACTCCTGAGCACAACTCAAACCAGAGCCTCACCTCAGACAATTGCAGCAGTGAGTAAAAGAAGTTTTTTTTTATTTATTTTATCAAACACTTTATCTTGAGATACTGAATAGACTAACTAATCAATGAGTAATATCAGTTAACACAGAATTAATAAGCCAAATATTATCTAATACGTCGTGGAGTGGATTATTCTTGTCTATGTACATATTTATAATTTTATTAATTTATGTACTTAATTCATAGAAATCATTTAATTTAGTTAACAAGAATATATTGCATTAAAAAAACAAAATGGTTTATGCATTTTGTCTTTGCGAAACTCGTATTATAACTTATCTTTTCATTTTCCTTTTTCTAAAATTTATTTTCTCGTTCTCTTTACCTTATTTTTTTTCTGGAATATAGAGTCGATTGAATCGGTTACGGGTAAAAATCTTGTAGGTTTTCTAGACAAAATCATTAGGCATTTCCAGTGAAAATCTTTATATAGATAATAGATTTTCGATCGAAATCATAAAGTTTTTTCAACCGAAATCTCCAAGGATTTCCAGTCAAAATCTCAAAGATTTTACATAAAACTACAAAAAAGCTCATTAAATTAAATTGAAATAAAATTTGTGAATGCTCCACATATTTCTAAGAAAAGGGTTTTTAAAATTTTTTTAGCTCAGAAATTTATTTTAATTACAGAATTTGTTCCATTCCTTTTTTTCTTTGTCTAATGTTTCTGTTCCTCTTTATTTTACAATAATATAATTTTCAAGTGGGAGATATTATGGTCAAAGAGATGTACACCACTTCCAGCACTTCCACATATTGTTCAACACAATCTC
>CAKKOB020000042.1:82232-114626 GCA_918844115.2 Phlebotomus perniciosus
AAAATTTTGCGTTGAATCAAAAAGGCTGAAATATAATGATTTCCTCTCCTCAAAATCGCAAAAATTAATTGAATGAGAGGAGAAAAAATGCTTTTTCGCCCAAAGAACACTTGTGATTCAGACAAAATTCAATTATCATCCTATTTGAATATTTTTTTCGTCATCACAATTCTATTTTTAACACAATTTTGCACAATTTGGAAGGCTGGTGAGGCTATGATAAGAGGACAAGCAAGAGGCAGATATTAGGGTACATTTCGGGAATGATGTGTACATTTCTTCAAAAACAGATAGAAAAGTTGTTTGATAAATTTCTAATTGTTGAAATTCTAAATAGAAAACACTCTATAGTTTAGAATAATCATAGAACATCCTAATACATAAAGCCAAGTGTGCATATCTGAATTGGCTTGATCACCCCCAAACTACAACCCCATACTATAGGGGAAGGCCCCATCATCCCCTATTAGTAACTTTCATACAAATTTACCAATTTTCGGACATTTTCGACTTTTTCATCACAAGATGAAACGTTAGCGGCTCACAATGTATGGAGAGGTTGATTGGGGTAACGTACACTGTAACTAACCATTACAGGGGACTGCGTCTTCCACCCCCTTTTTGGAACCTTTCATACAAAGTTCCCCTATTTTCGAGTTTTTATCCGCTAATGAATCTTCTCTCAAACTAAAAGGACCCAAGTTACTATAAAAACCACCAAACCACACCAAGAGATAAATTTATCTAAATAAAAGCCAATGGATGGATATTATTGCCAGAAAAGTTTTACATTTAAATGGAAGTGCCTGAGCGTCTTTGGAAGTGAAAGATATTTATAAAACTAAGGAGCTTTCAGAATAATGTTGGAGTTTTTTTAAATTTTCGACAGCTTTTGAGTCAGATTGTAAGGTTTAAAAATTAATTTTCAGAGCTTTTTTAAACTTACTCCCTATCTGAAAAACTTACTAAAATTTAGAAAGTTTTGTGTGGCTTTTAAGTAAATTCCAGAGTTTCTGAAGTAATGTAAGATTTGTTAGCTCAAAGTTTTCTAAAATTGCACTTTACTGTAGAAATTTATAAAAGTTTTAATATAGCATGACATTAACCGCTTTATTCGGGACTTTAAGTTTCCAAAAATAAAGAATTTTGACAGCCTTAAAATATTTCAAGATTTGGTATTCGGAATTATTAGAATTATCCTGAAATGCGTTTTGTCAGTTGATTTTTGAATTGTTAAGAAAAAGTCCGGATAAACGCGGATAAAGAAATCGATTTATCGCAAAAAATATCACTTTTACAAGTAAAAACACCTTTTAAGAAGAAATAAAGGACCTCCAGAGACACTTGGAAATATTTCAAAAAAAAATAAGGTCCAATAAAGACATTCTGACAGCAAATTTTAGAATTAGGGGGCTCGAATATCAAATCTTGAAATATTTCTTTATCCAAATTAAGAAACATAATTTTAAGATTTTCGGAGCGCCTATTTATTTTTTGATGCATAAGCTTTGTTGAATTAAAGAGGTATTTTCAATATCATTATTTTATTAATTTCTATCACAGATTTTTTTCAAACTGATCCGCAATGTTGTAGTCGCGTACGATTGTGATGTTTCTTACGCAAAACTCTACTTCTGTAACTACACATACTGGTCTTTGTCCGTCAAAAAGGATCTTCCGGCGGAAGTCCAAGCGACGATCAGCAAACCACTTTACTAAGGTTTCAAAGCACGGACACTGCCATGGGTTCCCCTCAATAGATACATATTGGAGCATCGGGAAGGTGTTATCGAAGTCAGGAAGGAAAGTTAACCGGTTGTGATTGATAAGCAGCGAAGTTAAGCCGGTCATATGATTCAGATGCTCCGGAAGAAACTCCTCAATTCTGTTGTGAGCCAAGTGAAGCTTTTTCATTCTCTTGAAAGGCTTGAAGATCTCCAGCGGAAGGACTTCGATCTCGTTGTTGGCTAGACTTAGGTAGTCCAGATTAGGCGTAAATTCGAAAGTTCTAGGATGCAGGGTTAGGATATCGTTCTTCAACAGCAACAATTTCCGAAGACGCGGAAGACCATCTTTAAACATCTCCTCGTTTAGGTTCATTATCTGATTTTCAGACATTTCCAGGATCTCCAATAGCGGCATAGCTCCAAAGGTATTAGGCTGTATGTTCGAAATTTCATTGGTGTTGAGGTAGAGTTTCTTGAGTGATCGTAGACCTTCGAACATTCCAGGGGAGAGCGATGTAAGTGAGTTCTGGGATATATTCAGGGATCGGAGGTATTTCAATTCAGACAGTCCGTTTGGTTCAATCTTGTTGATGTCGTTTTTACTTAAATCCACTTCTATAAGTCTCACTCGAGAGAATCCTATAAACATTTCTGGGAAGATGCTTTTCACGCTATTACCAGAAATGTTGAGCACTTTGAGATTCAAGAGTCCTTCAAAAGATCGTGGATCAACGATTTTGATATAGTTCTGAGCAACATTGAGAATCTCCAGTTTGGGCATTCGGCTGAATGCGCCAGTAGTTAACTGCAAAAAAATTAGTAAAACAAATTAGTTAAAATTAGATAACTTTTCTTAATCCTTACTTTTTCTAAACTATTGTCCATAACTGATAAGTATCTGAGGTTCGGAATCTCCCCTAGATTGAGATCTGGAAGTTGATTGTTATTCAGATTCAGTTCTTCAAGCTTCAACAAGTCAATAAAAGTGTTCTTCTCGATGGAATTGATTTCGTTGTAGCAGAAATCTAAGCTTATCACATTCGATAGGATCTTTAGATTATCCTTCCGGAGGCTCACCAAACCATTCCCGGATGCAATAATCTTCGACATGAGATTATCTTTGCTAAACCAGTTGCCCTTGATATCAGTGATTCCCGTGTTGCTTACGTCGAGTGTCGTGAGTGAGAGATAATCTCTGAAGCCGTGATCGGACATGATCAGGTTTCCCGCTCGTGATAAGTTCAAGTGTTGAATGAAGCGTAAATTTGCAGACTCGTGTTCGGCGTTCGTGAAAGAGGCTCCAGGGTTGTTCACGATGATCAGAGTCTCCCATGTTGGCTGTAATTCCTTAGAAACTGTGAACATTGAGTCAACATCTTTGCAGATCACTTTGTAAATCTCCCCACTTTCATTTACACGCGGTTGGCACAATTCACCAGAAACTGCGAGGAAAATCACCCCCAAGATCGCGAAATGCAGAACCATTCCAAACTGTGTCATTATTGTCACTGAACTGAGATCATTAAGTGCAAAAAGAAAACGTCACGACTGAGCTGGGAATCAGGAAATTTCCACTGAGCTCCAAGAGCGAAATTTACTAACAAATTATATAAATTCGCGTGAATAACCGCGATCGAGGCAAAATACTGGACACTCGAGTCCAAGATCTCTTGACCTCGCCTCTCTCTGTTTCAGATCTCTGATCTTTTTCTCACTCTGTGAGTGTTTCTCGCATTTTATCAAATTTCCAGTCATCTTTCGTGGGTTTCCCCAATTTAAGCAGCATGAGTCCATGCCTGGTCAGGAATAACTTGAAACATCATAGGAATCTCGAGAAATAAAAATGTCTCAAGCAAATGCAAAATTTTCCTGCTTAAGATTTCTTCGGGAGTTCAGAAAAAGAAGACAATTCTCTAAGCTTCAGGATGTTCTGAAAACTCTCCTTACCAGCGTGATCTTCACTTCTTTCCTCCATCAAACTATCCTGTACCGATTGCATCCTCCTTTCTGGTTCATCTTCCTGATATTTGTTTTTGCGTCATTTATCGCTTTTCGCCGAAGACTCTTCAAGTGCTTCATGGTTCTCCTGATCCCAACCTTGATCAGCAAAAGAGGTAGATCAGCCATTGTAGGATACATTTTTATCCTGACCCTTTCAGGATCTGTTGTGAACATAATGAGGAATGTCGAAGAGACAGTTGATTGCTTATCTTGTGCTCAAGAGCATCTCAAAGAACTCATCCAAGGAGTGATTAGAGGACTCAAGCGTCCCTTTGGCGACATCAAGCAGATGATCTTGAGGATTCAAAATCACATTTTAAAGGCCATGAAAGAAATTGAGGATCGCTTGACTTCTATCAAGGATAAAGTCGCTGGAATTGTTGTAAGCATCCGCAAAGCCATCGGATGGCTGAAAAGTATTTCCGAACTGTGTCAGGAGAATTTTGGATCTCCCTTCGAGAAGTGCATTGAATCCCTGAACAAAATGATTGAGAAATGCGAAGAGGACTTGGGAATTGCTTCCATTCTTTGTAATCTGAATTATCTCCTTCAGCCTCTCTGCATCCCAATGCAACTCCTTAAATTTATGTGCGTCGCCATTGAATACGTGGGAGAAGCTGTTTTAACTGTTATTGAAGAAAGTGAGTTACCATATTTATAATATGTAGGTACATATACATAAACTATGATTTACTGGGAGAAAAAACATGGAAAACTTCATTTCTTAATTCTCAAAATAAGGAGAAGATTTTTGCCAAAAGATTAATAAATTATTAAATTTTAAAGCTTTGTCTAAAAGCTCTCAGATTTGTTGGAGTTAAAAAGTATTTTGTTAATATTTCAATATTGTTTATTCTTATTGATAAATTGTCCTTTCCTCCTTTACAGTGACGGAAAAGCTTACTGATATGATTAAGAAAATGTTCTTCTTTAATATCGAATTTGATTCAGACTTTGATTTTGAAACTTCCTCCTCAAGAAATTGGACTGAGTTAAAGCAAAAAATATCAAATGAGCTTAAGAAGAAAACGGATAAATTCGTATCCTTCATTGGTTTCATGGAAATTCTTTCTCTTACCCTTATCCTTTGGCTCTTTTACAAGTAAGAAAACTATTTTTATAGTCAAGATTTATTTTAAGCTCATATCAAGCCATTATTCTTTATCTAGAGTATTTAGATATCAAACACAATATCTCAAACGGGATGATTACAAAAATTGCTACATCACTCGAGAATTTCTCGAAATCGAGGAACGGTGTTTGGATTACGGACGAGAGCATGTCCTGCCCCTTCGGGGTGAAGAAAAGGACCTTTATGCCGATTTAAGACACTTCTGGTTTATTCGGTACGAAAGAAGAAAACTTCTGCGATCCTTTCCGTTTCTTCTTCTCTCTAACATCCAAATCTTCACCATTATCTTCACGGATTACACTCTCCACTGGATCCTGGCCACAATTCGGAAGTATGAGCAAACCCACTTGACCCCAATGACTTCCGGCTACACGATCATCGAGGTATCGGGAAAGGGGCCCTTAGGCGATATGTATAGGAATATCGTTGGGGAAATTGATCCATTGCTGAAAGGATTTACCACGGACTTTAGAGACTGTCTACCCAATCCTTCACCTCCGGATATGGCAAGATTCCGAGTCACAATAATCCTAATCGTGGTTTGTTGGGTCTTTCTTCTCCTGGAACCTATAAGCTTACGAATCCAGCAACTTGTCATGGATTCATTTCATCCTGAAAGAGCTCGAAAGAGATCAGCCTGGCTTCATGCTAACATTCTACGACGACGAAAGCGTTTATTATCCATAGCTGCTCAGAGAATGCTGCAAATGATGAACTCAGATGAGGAACAAGAAGAAGGATTCTTCAGGTAAGAAGCTTTTTTGACCAGCAAAATATGTATTGGGTTTTATTTAGCCGAGAAACAAAATGGAGCTTCCCCTATCCAAACCACTTTTCAGAATTTACCGGAATTAATCTACCTCCCGTGGAAACCCATTCCAATAAATCCCTGGAAAAGGTGCCATTATAGAATCAATTGGTTCTAAGGTGCTTAGAAAGTGGGTACATAAGTGGGGGTAAAAATCAAGATGGCGCTATAGTCGACCTCCCCTTGCCCTTCCATTCGCCATTTTGAAAAGTATGAAATTTTCTTTTTAAGATATTTCCGAAGATCTGTTATAGATTTTCTTGAAAATTTAATATGTTGTAGCCTAGGCCGAGACCTTTCCAAAAAAGTATGACTTAGGTCTTTACTTTCCAAACTTTATTCGAGTTGGTATAATCCGTATAATTCGCAATCTATGATTACCCGGATTACCACTCGCTCTTTGATCTGAGACTTTATCCTAATACATAAAGCCAAGTGTGCATATCTGAATTGGCCTGATCACCCCCAAACCTTTAAATCTCGACCGGACGTGATCCCAGGAGTCCGAAAATACCCATCTCCAAAATGTTTGTCCAAAATCAGTGCGTACGCACATCACGGCCAAACCGCTGAACCGATTTGGCTGATATCTGGTATAGGTATAGAGGGCACCTCAGGTTGGGACAGAGGCTATATGAAAACTTCCCCCGTCTCCCCTATCGGGTACCTCCCATACGAAATTACCCTATATTTCAACATTTTCGAGTTTTTGATCACCAAAATGAAGCACTAGCAGATCGCGATGTATGATAAGAATGATAAGAGTGATGTCCTCTATAACTTTGGGGTATAAAGTAGTGCCCCGCCATCCCCTATTGGTACCTACCATACAAATTTACCCATTTTTCGGGTATTTTCGTGTTTTTGACCATAAAAATGAAGCGCTAGCTGGTCACGATGTACGATAGGGTAGATCAGAATGGATACACTTATAACTCCATACAATAGGAGAATGCCTCATCATCCCCTATTAGTAACTTTCATACAAATTTACCAATTTTTCCAACAATTTCCACTTTTTATCACTAAGATGAAGCGCTAGCGTTTCACAATGTATGAAGGGGTTGATTGGAGTAATGTACCCTGTAATTAAATATTATAGGGGATAGCCCCCTCAGCCCTTTTTAAATATTTCATACAAAGAACCCTTATTTTCGACTTTTTATCCGCTAAATGAATATTTTCAATAAATTAAATGGACCCTAGTTACTACACAAACCACTCAAACCACGCAGAGAGGCGCGAAGCACCTCGTAAGTAATAATAATACAATTACAAAACAGCCCTTGATTTGAACAATTCAAGAAAAATATTCTATTTACAAGCCTCTTTTTCACACATTCTATTTGGCCGGTTTAGCGTTCGCGAGGGACGCGAGAACGCATTCCCGGAACGCAACTACGTGACTGCGGCACTTGAGGGGGTTATCGCTGTTTTCACGATAGCACGTGACGACAGTGTCCGCCAGGTTGGTGCACGCGTCCGTGCGAAAGGGAACCGCCTTGTCCGACTCCACCTGATGGCGAATGCTGTCGTAGGTGCGCAGGAAATCCTCTTCTGACCGTTCAATAGTGTCATGAAGCTTCTTTAGTTGCCCCTCGAGAGCACGATCGCGACTAGGGCTAGGAACTGAGGGTGGCAAGGCAGGAGCCTTAGGTGTAACGACTGGGGCAGAAACCGGTGGCGGTGGAGAAGCTTCTGAAAATTCAAATATTTGTTACATGCTTACGTCCGCAGACAACTTCATGGGGAACGAGAGAAGAAAATCTCACCGCGCTCGTATTCGTATCCCATGAGTCTCTTGACCACATCCTCAGAGACACTCACGACGTCCATTGAGGCGTCCGTTTTAGGGTCGTCGGGCTCAACTGAGTAGGAGCGAGGTGATGAATTGGAAGCACCCATTTTTTTGGGAGCCGATTCGTGAGGAATTGACACAAAAGCTTATCTGACAGTCGCTACCCGATAAACGAATAATTTTTCACTAATGCGGAATTCTGAGGATAAATCTTATGTGGCTGTAGAATGTTCCGGTGTAATATTGCTTGCTAGCTTTAGGGACAAAACAAATTTGTAGGTATACCTATATAGAATTTTTATGAACCTATTTTTTGTGAAGATTTAAAAATTGTTACAAATGATTAGTTAGCAGATTTTATAATAGGGGAGGGCGGAGCAGAAAACAGCAATTTAAATTTTTGTTCAAGACCGTTTTGTGGAACGACAGTAAAAGCACTGGAACTCTGTATAGCCTATGAGCTACCCTTATGTAGAGCTTTAATAAAGCTGTTTGGTTCGTTCTTATAAAATAAAAATAATATATTTTGAAAGCACCCCACATGTGGGGTACTTTCAAATAGGGCTGTTTTTCGTTACATTTGTCAAGCAAATGAGACAAAACTACCCAAACTACTATTTAATTAAATGTATTAATAATATGCATGTTTCCTGAAATTATTGTCTCTCTAATGCCTTTAGTTCCGATTTGTAGGATTTTTCTCAAAATCTTATTTTTTACAGCCATATTTTTCCCAATTAAATGGTTTTATTTGGTTGTTTTATTTGTTTCACAAGATTTTTGCCCCGTTCTCCCCTATATTCAATTATATGAATTATATACATACATTTGTCTATTTGTATTTATTTTACTATATGTTAAACCTGTCAAACTGTTTAGGAACGGTTTTACTAAATTTCAACATTTTTCAAATATTAAATTTATTCATAAACAAACTTAATTCGAACTGAACCGGTTAAAATCGGATTTAAACATGTTAATTGTTTTAAACCGGTTTTGGTTGATTATATATTGAAAGGCTTTTCAAATCAATACCTACCCATTTGCCCATGGGGCCCAATGGTTTACGCGGTTTAGGTGAGGTACGCGGTGAGGTAAGAATCACAGCTAAAATTATTCCTGCGGGAGGAGAGTGGGTGGGGATGGGAAGTTTGGTGAAGTCTTCATTTTTTGGGAAACAAATAAAGACATATCTCTGAGTCCAATGTCGAATTTAGGATGAGGGAGTGCCTGAAGACCCGAAGTCTCTAACTATGCAACCGTTTGACCTTTAAGTTTAGATTTTAGATCAGTATAACAGACGGACATACAGACAATCGGCGGAATCTAAATTGTAGAATTTCCCTTGCGCAATCATAACTACGTGTCCTCTCTAAGCCATAAAACCAAGGGCTGTTCATGATCTTGAGGTTTAATTTAACGGGAGTCTGGCGGAAATTTTTCAAAGAATGCAAAGAATAGTTAAATGACGTCAATATAATGCTTTCCTTTAGGGTTGAAAGGGGACATTATTCCTATTTCATAATATTAAATCAGCAGAAAATCAGACTTGACCATTTTCCATTTTATTTATTGACTCACAGACTTTTCTGGGAGAGAATTCGAAGTACTCGTTGCTTAAACTTCTTCCTCGGACATCAGTGGAAAGAATTTTGCTTATCTTGCGCTACTCCGAGCCATCAGGATGATCTTGAGCCATGTCACCAACTGCAATGTCCTGGATTATTCTGCTCAACTTGTCACTCCCAAGAAGATTTCTCCTGTCCCCTGTGCGATGGCAAAATTAATCGTGTTATCGAAGAGACGGTTAACATTTAAAAATGGTGAGTGTTCCGACTTTAAACTGTCGATACAACAGATATCTCTTGTGCTCTCTCGTGGAAAGGTAATATCTCTTGTACAAGAGCGGTAAAATGGGTAAAATGCAGAGTGTAAATGCATCAATTGGGCGACAAGCAATTAGAAATGGTGCGTGAATAAAGGGACTCTAGGGATGATGTTGCATGATGTTGATGACAATTCTGGGTGTTCAATGAGATTAACATAATTAGTCACAATGTTGCCGGAGAATGCGTCCCATGAGGGTGGCGTAAGAGAGACGCCGGATTGGCAAAATGCGCGAACTGTGGCGCGAGAGACGCGCCCTCGAGAGACGGTCAAAGAATCACCAGTTCAACGTGCACAAGACTCTCAGTCTCTCCCAAACACTCTCCGTGGCTGGTCGATGGCTTTACGCTCTCGTTGCTTTTATATGCCGCTCATGAAGTTGAACACCTGAAACAGGGGCGAAAATTAATTTCTTCAACAATTAATTACAGTGTTTCCATCGTGTTCCATCCAATTGATGTTGGCCCATCATTAAAGTGAAAAGAGTGTGACGGGTGAGAATTGAGAGTGATCTCGAGAGGTGTAAGAAGTGGAAGCTCCATCAGTGTTTTGGGTTCACTCTTTGGCCATGTGGATGAGGAAGATGCTAGAGAGTGATTAATTTCTGTGTGAAATGTGCAAAGAGTGTTGATTTCTTAGCAAGATTTTATACATTTTAGTGAAAACATAAAGAGAATTTGACCAGGAAAAGCGCGGGAAAATGCCCCAAATGGAGGAAAATCCTAGAGGATCAGCCACCTCATCTGCAAACATTCTGCCACAGGTCAGTGTCTATCCCTTGCACCCATTCGTGGATTTTTTTTTCTTACTCATCACTATAATAACAATGCACAGTCTCAATGGCAATGACCTTATTTGTGCCATGCTGAAGCGTAAAGTTTTCACTGTAGTGTACCAACTCATAAAAATCCCCATCGAGTTTTGCGCGATTTTAATACGATAGAGCCGAACCACGTGAACAATGTGAATTTTTGCTCACGTACAAGAACGACTTGCGAGCAAGAAAGTTTTGGCACAGAAATCGAGGAAATTTCTGCAATGGCATTCGCGGATAAATTCAGAGAAATTTATCTATCAAATTAGAAGCATCAATCATTTACACTTTTATTGCAACAATTTCATTAAAAATTTTTAACGCATTACACCGTTTAATTAATGGCTCTATATAGTAAATTGTTGATGTGAAAATGCAATTATATCATTTTATGTATATGCAAAGTGGTGAAATTGCATTTCGCATTGAAAAAGGTGGATAAACTGGAAAATTATTTTACAAAATTAAGCCAAATATATGCAATTTGATTGACTCCTAACGTTGTCGTTTATTTTCTGCCACTCAGAGTCTGCGTATAAATTTTTTATAGGATTAACCAGTTTAGAGATCCTGTGGTTTAATTAAGAAATTCTTCTCGATACTTTCCCATCGCTTTCAGAGAATTTAACGTGATCTAAATTGTGGCTATTTTAGGGATATTATTGATCTTATCTTAATCCCAAGAAGACTCTATTAATTCCTCAACTGATTGGCTATTAATTTTGCTGCAAGTTGGCAGGAAAAAGCGTCCCTCGCGACTACTTTTGAGTGGCTCGATAGAGATACGAAAATGTCTCTTGCGAAGAGGAAACGCCAGTTCGAAACTTGTCCATGAAACCTGCTCAACATCTTCCCTGCAATAAGTCCCAAAGAAGCGAGAAAAGACAAGGCGATACAGTTAGTGAAAAATACCTGGCGAAACCATTCGTAGCAATTATTGATCTTCTCACATCCACAATTCGCGGTCTATAATTATATTCTTTTTGCATCTTGGAGCGTCCGCCGTGCAGATAATAAGCTATCGCTGTAGATCATTGTTTATGCTTTTCACCATGTTCGTCACTCGTGTCTGTATCTCGGTTTCTAGATCAGGGCGACCTTCAGGATCGTGAACCATCCCTTAGCCCAAGGTTGGCATGTTCCAAGGATATATGTGAAGAGATGAGCCAAGGAGGAAATAACTGAAGAAAACATTCGCTCTTTATTAGGAAGAGTGAAAAATATTCAAGTGAATCTCAATATTCATGAAATGAATATTTATATACAATATTCTTACTCTTCATTGTCATGATTGTCATATTTTATTGCCCCGACACAAAAATGGCAATACTGCAATCCATATGTTTCTCCGTTTATCCGTCTATTATTAATCTGGAGGCCAAACGGTTGCAGATAGAGACTTCGGGTCTATGGGGGACCCCCCCCCCCTAAAGTCGACCCAAGGATCAGGACCAGGCCCTTCATTTTCCTAAAAAGCCCCCCTATCCCCTATAAAAACATGTTTTTTTTGGTATATCTCGAAAACGGCTCTAACGATTTTTTTATTTTCACATATGTTTTGTAGATTCACTAGACGCACTTTTCGTCCATACATGCCAATGACCTTGAACTATTCCGTCTAACGGGCTTTCAAGGTCAAAGATTTGGAACTCCCTTTTCGAGGGTTTTACTCGCCCCAAACCCATCATGTGGGTACTCATTTGTAAGGTCTTTGAATTTCCAACACATTTAGACCACTTATAGACCAGTACTAAAAAGTTTGTATAACACTTTTAGACCAGTTCTAAAAATGTGTGTATAACAGTTTTAGACCAGTACTAAAAAGGTTTGTATAGCACTTTTAGACCACTTTTAGACCAGTCCTAAAAATGTTTGTATAACAGTTTTAGACCACTTTTAGACCAGTACTAAAAAGTTTGTGTAACATTTTATACCATTTTAAGACCAGTCCTAAAAATGTTTGTATAACACTTTTAGACCACTTTTAGACCACTTTTTCAACCCCTTCGACAAGAAAGCAACAGACTTTATCATCCCACAAACGCAACATGTCGGGGCACTCCGTCAAGTCTAAACTTGGCATTTCTTTTTTTTTTAAATAAAGAAAATGGGTATTTGCAAACACGAGAGATCACATTAAATATTATTAATACGTGATGTAATTAAATAACCTCAAATTATAATAAATTGATATTACTTAATTTAATGTTTGCATAAGTGTTAAGATTTGAGATTTTAACGCTGCCAATTTCATTATGGTGGGAAATGATCCAAATGTATCAAAAAAGAATGCTTAAAAGTCCAATAAAAATTCAAGTTTTTACAACTTGGTGTTAAAATAGAATTTCACTAAATAAAAATCAGAAAATTCAGATTTTATTCTCAATATTCACAAGCGTAGTCACAAGTAAATTCGCAATTTTTCAGAATATCTACAATTGTATTATTATATATTATTGTTCTACTTATTTTCATATTCAACAGTTATATATTTCCTCCTTTAGATGAGACACATTGATTGGCATCTGCACACGCACAGAGATTTTTGCTGGATAGTGTCAAAGACACTAGTTGGGGCCATTAGTTTCTTTGTCGGTTTCAATAAAACAAACACCTGAAGCACAAATTCGTGTTGTGACCCCACTAAGTGACTTTTAAAATGCTGTTTTATATAAGTAATGCAAAGTCAATGAGCTAGTATATTAGAGTTGATTTAATAATTAACCGTATTAAGTTCAGTTTTTTTCTTGCCGAGGTTGCCTAATGATTAGCAGATACTTTGCGTTGTTCGCATTGCTTCTCAAATATTATATGCACGGAATTTGCGTGAGATAATAAATAATTTTAAAAAGTAATGCATCAAAGGAGAATTTATTGCATTTTGTAAATAATTGATTTTAGGATGTAATATTGGCTATAATAATTTATTCATTTAAAATAACTATTTTAACGAGATCCATTGCAACATCAATCAATAACGTCATATTAAACTCTCCTTCGAGTTTCTCTGCTCACACCTCAAAAGCTCTTTATGAAGAAATCATTAATTGAAGGAGTGAGCGATATTTCAAGATTATAAGACTTGACTCGCGTCTTTCATTCGCGATATCTTAATTTTGCATGCTTCACACGAATTTTCTGAGTGAATTTTCCATCGATTGAATATTAATATGTTCAGCGAGGGTGAAAGATATACCAACTTTATACATCTGCTTGCGCAGACATCATTGTTCTCATTCACAGTGGAAATGATTTGTCTGGGGAAATTTATACCCCCCCCCCCTTGGCAGTCTGGGAAAAGCCCAAAGAAATCTATTTCAATTTCTATGACATCTTTGCCATTGAACTTTGTCACTGGGATGACTTTGAGAAAATGGATTAAAATTTGAGAAGAAAAACTTTCAATTTCTCAAGAAAATTCATCTGCTTCATCGCTGAAAATAGCTTCAGATTAATGAGATGGTTTTTTTGTGAGGAAATTTCTCACAAAAAATTGCAGCAATTTGTAACAGAATCCTCGGGGAGGGACAAGTGAATGGAAATATCGTGAAAACGGTGAAAAATGACCGAGACGTGGAGGAAAAGCTTCACAACCGTAACAAAGACTTGAGAAATGCATCATTTAGAATTCAGTGTTTCGACAAAATGCTAGAAATGCGGGTGTTTTCTCAACCACTTGAGGATTTTAATTGGAAAAAATTTTCAGCCCACGAAATATCCCGCATTTCACGCAGAATTCATGAACTGATGTATTAAAATTCCCAGCACATTTCACTGTGACATCCAACCTCGAGATCTTCCTGAAAAGTGCAAAGAACTTTCCGGGAAAATTTCCAGTGAGAGTTCTCGTGATCTGACGACACTAAAAGCAATTTTCTCCACAATCGACTGAAATTTGTAAGAAAAAAGAGCGACTTGCGTGAGCCATTCAATTTGCCATGTCTTCAAAAGCAGCCCAAGACATGATCAAGATTGTGTTTCATTTTTTTTTGCTCAGCAATTAAAATGTTATATTTCCGACATTGAGCAACAAGAAGGGAAATAACTCACCGTCTCGCCAAAATAAAGAACAAAAACTCAACTTGAGAATAACAATAATTTTGAGAAAATGGGAGAGAAATATTTTAGTGGACAGCTTCCAAACATTTAATTAAGTCTCTCTTAACCATTCGTGCCCTCCTTTTTGGCATGTTTGGCCGCTCGCATGGCAAAAACTCATTCGAGGATGGAACTGATGGGCAAAAAATGAGCTAAATCATCAAATATTCTATTACTCAATAGAATGAATATTAATGGAGTGGCAAAAAAAAACAAGAAGAACAGGAAAGTCAATTCAATCAGCAAATAACGTTTAGATATACGGATTCTTTTGGAATTTTGAAATGAAGCATTTGGGTTTAATCTTTAATCAAAAAAATGTTTCTTTTTTTTATATAATAAGAAAAAAATACTATCATGCGACTTTCTTTGCTCAATTCATCATAGCGATTGATGAACTGTTCTGCGTGTCCAGAAGTAGAGCATTATTGAGTCACAGTGGTGCGTCCGCAGCGAAGAATTCAATCAATTTAATCAAGCATGAGGTAAACAAGCCTCGAATCAAAGTCGAACAACGAGACGAAGCCGAGAAGTAAAAGAGTGATTGACATCATAGAATGTTGCAACGACAGAATTAGAAGTATTATACTAAGTGCTCACGTAATTACAACGTCATAAACGTGAATTTATCGTCGCGAGATATGCAAATATGACATGAGATAAAAAACTTAAGTGGCCCAAGAGGCGCCAAAGCATGGTAAGAAATGGTAACACTATATATATGCGCAATTTATGTATCTAACCAAAAGTTGAAATATAGAGCATGTACCATATATAATTGTGAAACATTAATTTCTCCAATAAAACGAGGACTTTTTCTCCTGACGCATTAATTAAAAAGTGCGCCATTTTATTTTTTATACGCCTTGTGGAAAGTCACAAAAGAAAATATTTTTGAATTGATTTTCCACTACGTTTAACATCCTGAAAATACAATGGAAGAGGAAAAAGAAAAAACCCATGAAAATGCTCCCTTTGGCGCACTTCCGCGAGATTGTTGGCCAAATTTGATTATTTTCTGGAGCGGAGATTTTATATAGAGTGAGTGAGTGGAAAAAATAATAAAGAACCTTATCTCACTGCTGAGTAAATTGTGGCGAAAGATAGAGTTACAAATTTAGAAGAGCTTTCAAAAGTAATTTGCATTTCGAAAGATACCTACCTGGGTGGAAAATTGTTATGAAAAGAGATGGTATTTTATTGCAGTGGATGTTTCTTTATTTAATGAATTAGCTATGAGGGTTATTTCAATTTAGACCTTTTGTTACCGGTTTATTCTAAAGAAGGAGATAGACGACAGTCATTTTTTGGTTTTATAATGTTATAAACACTGGATATAATATCAAAAACATTTTGTTTTCTTTTTATTATTTTATTTTCTACAAAATAGATATATTTCCTTGTTTAAAATTTTTGGTAACTTTTAGGTACATAAAAAATAATGAGATGAAAGCTGTTTGACTTCCCTGAAAAGCCCTTGAAAGCTGCCTTAAAGCTTTCCATAAAGCTCTTTTAAGCTTCCTTTATAAAGTCTTAAGTTTCTTTTCAAAGCTCTTTCAAGCTTTTCTTTAAAGCTTTTGAAAATTTTCTTTCAAGGAAAACTTTAAACAGCTTTAGACTTTCTTTCGAGATTCTTTAAAGCTTCCTATTATTTTAATCCTCTTTTTTAAGTTTTTTCAAGCTTCCTTTTAAAGCTTTTCAAAGGTCTTAAAAGCTTTCCTTCAAAGCTCTCCAACAGAATATAGAACTTTCATACAAAATGTAAAAGTTCTGGAGACTATGCACACCACTTTAATCCTAATATGTCCCCCTTGAATACAGTCAGTATGGTGACAAATTACAACTAAATATAAATTAAAACTCTGGATGACGTATATAGAAAGTTATTTCTGCCCATTTATGATTAGCCCCGTCAAAATTCAAAGTTAAATGAATTAGAAGTTTACCAACATCTTACATACTACAAGTCTTTGTCCTATTTTATTTGTTTTGTCTAGAAAAACAGTCACGTGTACCGAATGTTAATTTATGATTGAAAGTTGCATCTCTGGCGTGTCTTTTAGCTAAAGCTCGACGGCGGCATTTTAGACAACAATTAAGCCAGTATATTTACATGCAGATCATATTCAATATTTAATGAATTGTCAATTCACATTTAACTCACATCGAGAGTGGGGTTTCTATATGAGTTGGTAGACAAAAAGTGTTATTTACGATCGCTATTGCGCTCGTGACTTGCAAGAAAGGGAGTTTGTTTGCAGATTAAATAAATTACCATTGTATAAATATTAAATAGCGGTTGACATGGGATTTTGTGCAGCTTGCCATTTCATCTCTCATGTAATCGCGGGAGGGTGCAGTATAATCTGAGAATTTTGGCGCCGAAATTTTTGATGAAGATTGTATATGGATAATGGAATTAAAATTATAATAGTTTGTGACCAAAAGTATATGATTCAACAGTGTTGTCTTTTCATTATGTTGCGTGTGGTCTATGGGGGAACAATGGGAGGATTCTGGGATGCGACGGAAAAGGAGTATCTCTCATTAATTCAGCCATCGAGGAGATGTAACACTCCCCAATTGGCGGCGAGTGGAAGTGTAATATGAGGCGTTAAAGATGAATTTCTTGAATTTCGATGGCCCTTTCATGGTGCTCTCCTCCAGAGTACAATGCCTGAGTGGCGGCTCGAGAAGAATGAAAAAAAGGGTCCTGAAAATGTGCAGGAAGAAAGAGAGAGTGTGTGCGACAGGATGACAATAAAATGAGTCTTGTCATCCTTGTGCACACAAAGAAAATCACTCTGCAATTGTCATTTTTAGGATGGCATGGAAAAATATTTGTACTTGTATATTCTGAGCATTTTTGCTTCGCATCGTCTTGAGACAAGTTAAACAGAGTTGACGAGATAATAAGTTAGATTTAAAAATTTTTGGGGGAAAATATAAAAGTCACAAAATCGTTATGCAGTAATAAAATTCAAAAATACCATTACAATTTTATTGAAGTATCAAAGATTAAATTCTTTCAAAATTAAGATGTTTGAGAGCATTATTATCTACAAATATTTTTTGCCTACAAATTCTATATTTCACCTTTCTATGCAACTCTGTCTTTCCTTCTAAGATTTGAGAGAGATCAACGGCCAAAATTTTCTACTTTGTCCTTGTCGAAGGACATTTCTGGCGTAATGTAGGAGTCAGTGAGCCAAACCAGGGGACTAAAGTGAGGGGAAAAGTGCCAGAAAATGTTTCTTGGGGTGAATAAACGGATAATCTCTCGGCTGCAGGATATCCACAGCGAAAAGGAAAGTCTTCTTTTTTATCCTCCAAACGGCCCAAATTTATTGTTTGCTTTTCACTTCTGGTATATGAGAGGGAAATTGACCAGAAGAGGCAATATTTGCTCACGGAGAAATTTATCACCTTTCGCTATGCCCATGGACCACACACCATAAGCATATTTCTCGGATGTTTGGAGTTCTCGAGACAATTCTCATTAGCATGAGAAAGATGTTCTCTTCACTCTGCATCACCCCTTAAATGCTCTATAAAATGCGTTAATCCTGAGTGCGCGATTTCTTTGCATATCTTTAGCTCTTATATAGCTTTTCTGTGCAAAAAGTTCTCCATTTAAACACTCGAGGAATATATTAGCGATTCACTGGCTTATTCTCGCTAAGAATGCTGTATTATCTTTTTTTATCGTCATGATGAAGCTCAGACCTATCACGTGGTGGATGTTGTACAAGAAAAAGCTATTCTATTGTTGAGATGGCTGAGAACTCGCCACAGAAGCAAAAAAAAAGAGAGAGAATTAGTCGGCAAGAAGATTGGTCCGAGAGGAATGCTAAACTTGTGATATCAATTTTACTCGGAAAAATGTTAATTATTGTATTTTCTTGCATCGTAATTGCATGAGCACACTTTTACCATTAAAACCTGATATAGGAATTGATCGTTCAGTGATTGTAAAGCATGAAATCAATGAAATTTAGATGGAAAATTGAGATATTTTTCAACAAAATAAAATCTCAAACACTCCGCTGGGAGAGAAATTGAACAATGGAATTAAATTTCACGAGAAGAGATCTTCATCCGTTTGATTAACTTGTTCACACTGATTCGAAACACTCAATTGAGTCTCATGTAGCTTCATATTCTCTTCATTAATAGACTCTCCATGGCATTTTGTTATCTGCTAATGGAAAATCTTTAGTGCCGCTGAGATAAAGAGCACCATGGCGAGCATTTCCTCAATTACTCTTTCTCTGCCATTGCCAGGAAAAGAAGTACCAAATGGCTCGTATTTTTACCCAGAGAGATGGCTTCACGATTTTTGCATCATGTCTTCTGACCCTTGAGGTGACTTTACCATTCAAAATGTGTCGCTGTCTTATCAGTCCTCCCAGCCAAGAATGCTGCCTCAGTGCACCGGACAACTTCGGATGGCATGAAATGAGAAATTTGCATTGTAGAGAGACTTCACGTTTGACGACTGTTTTACCCAATCATGCCCATATAAATTCCACGGTGTATACTCGAGATAATACTGGAACGAGTTCTTTCTTTTCAGACTTGAGAACCTCAATAAAATACTCATTATTCTCTTGTCTCTGCGCTTGGTTTTGGATGGACGGAAAAAGTGTAATGAGGCGTCAGAATGAATGACGATCGAGAGACTCCAATTGAGATCAATTGATGCTCCCATGTGGATAATAAATCAAAATTTTATTGTTGCTATACAAGAAGTATATTGTGTCCTTCAAATTGTTGTTAGCCTGTTCCTCATAATAATTACCCCCTTCGATATCTCACTTAGCGGCCTTTGAAATCATTCTCATGTGGTTATTTATGACTTTTTTACCGATTCAAACACTAATTTCGATTATTCTGAATTTAGTCTGTGTATTTGACGAAAAAGTCTAAGAAATTGGATCTCAGATAAAATTAATAAGTAATCCCATCTCTATAATTCAAAACATTTGATATTGAATCTTCTGCATCCCTTTAATTGACGTAGCATCAGCAATTATTTCTAGAAATTCTGATTACCAACATCTGTGCAGATCTGAATTGCTCTCAATGCCTCCAAGAAAGGCAGAGATCGTTCTAATCAATTTCTGAATCCCTCTCGTTAGTGTTGCAAACTAACAGAACTCGCGATCGATCTCACGCGTTCTACAAGAAGTTGCCTTCCGGGGCGAAAAAGCCGCTGAGAATCTCGACGGAAGATCTCGACAGAAATTAATTAACTCTCAACATCTGCGCTCACTTTTCTGATCAATTGCTGTGCAGATTAAAATCAATTCAAACTCCTGGACAGCCAGCAGGGGAATGTTCAGCTTCCGTGTAATCCTAGGGCTTTTTTTGCTCGCGAGATGTCCACTTTCACCATTTGTGGACATTTATGATGCTCCATCAGCCAATCTGTGGATGAAAGCGACTGGCGCCACTGAAGGTGATCAAGAAACTGGCCCGAAAACAAGTGGCGGACATTGATGGAATATTTTAAAGATTAACCCATTATTAAGTGATCGTGCTGTGTTTTATTATACTCCAAGTTGAACTTCTTTGACAAATTTTAAAATATTTAGTGTTAATATTGTAATAATTTCAATCATTTTATTAATAAAGAAAAAGAAGAGATTTACAAAAGTCCAGTATTTCAAGAAGTTTAAGATAGTGATGGGTTAACAATAATACAAGAAATTTTATTGAGAAATCCACATGGTTGGTGCAGCAAAAGATCAATCTATCAGCAAAGTGAAATTAACATCAATTTTGGGCTGTTTAGTTAGCCAAGATCCTTCCGGATGCCACAATGATGACCAAGTTGAGGAGATTCATCACAATTCCTTCTGATGCCTGGCTTTTAGACTTCTTGGTCGTTGCAACTGATGGTGGACTCTTCGTGGTGGAGGTTTCATTTGATGCCTGAAGGCAACACGTCAGGAAGTGCGTTGGCCCCAAAACACCATATTCACTTTGAGAATAATTTTTGAATTTAGGGAAAGGGCTATCATCCCGTTCTTTGAATTGATCAGTTGAGTAAAAATGCCTGAGCATTTCTTCTTCCCACATTTCTCTGGTTACTTCCTTCGGCGCCTCAGGAGAATCTTCCTTCTTCGGAGCATTAGTCAAGGCTGGGATTTGAGGTGATTCAAGAATTTCATCTTCCTTTGGTGGCTGAGAAGAGGCCACAATTTTTGGCGCCTCCTTAGAAGCTGTCTTTGTAGGTGCTTCATGAGAATCCGCTTCCTTCGGCGCTTCAGGGGAAGCTTCTTTCTTCGGAGCTTTAGTAGAGGCTGTCTTCGTAGGTGCTTCAAGAGATTCCGCTTCCTTCGGCGCCTCAGGTGATGCTAATTTTTTCGGAGCTTTAGTAGAGGCTGGGATTTTAGGTGCTTCGAGAGATTCTGCTTCCTTCTGGGCCTTAGGAGAGGCTGCTTTCTTCGGAGCATCAGAAGATGCTGGGATTTTAGGTGCTTCGGGAGATTCTGCTTCCTTCGGCGCTTCAGGGGAAGCATCTTTCTTTGGAGCTTTAGTAGAGGCTGCGATTTTAGGTGCTTCGGGAGATTCCGCTTCCTTCGGCGCCTTAGGTGAGGCTGATTTCTTCGGAGCTTCAGTAGAAGCTGGGATTTTAGATGCTTCGGGAGATTCCGCTTCTTTTGGATCCTTTGGAGAAGCCACTATTTTCGGAGACTCATTGGAAGCTGTCTTCGTAGATCCTAGAGGAGATTCTGCCTCTTTCGGCGCCCCAGAAGAGGTTGCCTCCTCTGGAGCCTCAGGAGAGGCTGGTTTCTTCGGTGGCTCAGTAGAAACTGCTCCTTTGGGCGCCTCATTTATGGCTTCCTCTTTGGGTTTCTCATCAGTGGGTTCTTCCGGAGGAGCATTATCTGCGTCGTCCATTGGAGACTGAGCAGTGGTTTCATCCTGAAGTAGTAGCGCCACTTTTTCATCTCCTAGAATCCCATTCCTGGCTGAATACGCCGGCATTCCAGTCACAAAGGCCATCACAAGGCCACAGAGAATAATCCTGACGATGAGGAAGGTCTTCATGATGGACTTTTCTTCTATTTTCACAGAATTTTCACTCAACTTATTCACGTTGTTCAATCCTTACTCTGATTTTCCAAATTGGATTCTGTTTCACATGAACTTGCGATTTGACCTGCAATTTTTGCAAAAGCTCCATGATAATCTTGCGAGTACTTTTAAATTTTTTCTGGCTGTAAAAGAAATCCGTGGATGATGATAAGCATGATTTGAATTCTTATCAATTCAACAGGCCTTCCAGTACCTAATATCGCTCAAAAATATGCTTCGTGGTTGAAAGCCACCCTTTTACGAGGGAGCAGTGCTAACATTGCAGAATAGGGTGGTCCATTTATCACTTATCGTGCAGAACACCCCAAAGAGCCTCTCAAAATTGTGAAGCAGCATGAGTTGATTTTTAGGGGAGGTCATTGTGCCCCAGATGGCATAAAAAGGGGAGCATATTTTATGGCTTGGTCGAACTGATGGGTGAAATGTCCATTTGCCCGATCTCTGAAATGTCGATAAACCCCCAAAAAAAAGCTGCCCATCCGGAGAATATGCAAAACTTTGCCCAACAATTCATCAAATTTCAGTTGAAGTGAACAAAACACGAGAATTTGCATGAATTTAATTTAATTCTCCTCTCCATTCTCTTAGTGTCTCCATGCAAATTAACATCAATTTGCCTCTTCATGTTTATACAGACATACATTTTCAACTACAATCTCACAGAGTTGATTATACAACAAAGAGATTGTAGTGCAGAAAATGATAAAATTCACTGAAATGGTAAATTCTGTAAATGAGAAGGCAGCTATTTCACTGTCATGATTATTGTTATTAGACTATGTGTAATACAAGAGGATGATTTTAGTGCATTTGAGCGTGTCTAACTCGTGATTCCCTTCTTCCTCTTGCCAAAGACAAACCCATAAAAGTTCACCATTTTACGACTTGTGGATATGACGTTGGAAGCACTCACGCAATTAATGAGGTGAAACTATGGCAGTGAAGCTGTATAGGAGAATCCACCCAAAAGGACAATTGCGATGAGAAAATTCACAACTCTCCTTCGTCAGAGATTTACCAGATGGAAGATGGCCTTTTCACCATGACGAACGTGCAGAAATTCCCTAAATCAGACAATGAATATTTTCCCCATATTTCATATCATTGTTGATTCTTCTCTCTTACACCGTTTTTACTGGAATTCTTACAGTTTTCAGTATTGAGATGGTCGTATAACATAAAGTCTTCAGATCAAGTCAGGATCTATAGGAGAGTGTTTAGGTCTTGCTCAGAAACTTTTTAGAAATATCTAGGAAAGATACTTGATAATTTTTATTTGTAAAATGATTTTTTTTTAATTTTTTATGAGTTGCTAATTTACATTTCGAGTTGGCATTGTAAGAATTCTAGAACATATTTATGTTAAGCTTACCATTAAATTTTTGCTGTGTAGTAAGCCGACAAGAAATCAAGAAAACAGGGAAAAATATTCCTATTTCAACTTCTTCTGAATTCTGACCGCGTTCCATGATAACTCTTTTGCACCTTCTTCGTCGCTGCGAAACCGCTAAATCTCCTTGGCAAGGGTAAGTCACAGGATGTAAAATGTACATTACCTTTCTGTATAACTTTTGACAAAAATTACATAAAATGTAATTATTTTAAAAATATTGCAAAATTTGAAAAGTGTAAACATATTCTTTAAATTTTGTAGAGATTTTTAATGAGAAATTTATTCGAAAACATATTATTGTGGAAAAATCTTATGAATTTCGAGTTAACAACAATTGTACATTTTTCTAAATTATTCCACCACCCTTGCTCTATGATCTCCTTAACAAGAAAACTTTCTTTCCACTTTCCGAACGACTCTTTATGACAGAGACGTGCTTTAATTCTCGCTCCCACAAGAAATGCAAATTATTTTAAATTTCTCCTATTTCATCGCTAATTTCACCTCTCCCACTCTTAATCCACTGCTAAATGGATGAAGATGGTTGAAAAGCAAGACTACAATTTGTCATTTGAGCTGAGATTAAATCAGAGAGAAGGGAATTTCTGCAAGAACTTCTGAACAGAGTCCAAAGGGTATATATACATAGCAATTATTCTAATTGAGTTTTTGCCAGAAACACTTTTTAGTAAAGCCCGTTGTTGTCTCTAATTTTGATAAGTTCAATGAACAATAATATCAATCGCGTAAGCAATTAAATGCAGAATGTCGTAAAATGAATTTACAACACAATTAATGTCGTATTCTCAATCACGCAAGTAATTCCATAAATTCTCCTTCTTTGTGCGCTTTTTGTTGTACATTTCTTTTTTTTTTTTGCTCAAAAGTGGGACATCAAGTTTAATCCTCTTTGTCGTATCAGAAATGGGAATTTATGTCATCTTCGAGGACTCTGAGAAGGAAACAGCGAGGCGGATAAAACACATTTTTATGGCATTCCCCCTTCAAGGATGGGACAGACTTTTAATTTATAACTCTACGTTGGAAGAGATTTATTGTCCTTTTCGTGTGCTTTTCCTCCTCCAATGTAACTCATAATTGCCTCGTTGCTGGAATCAGCGATCCTAATCTCTCCCAATTATTGCCGGCGAATCTCAAGGGAGACGACACTGCTTTTGTAGAGCTTTTCCAGCCCAAATCAGACCATCTCATTGATTTTTCATCATGTGCACCCTTTTAAAGTTTTGTATATCACTTTCACCCCACCGATAAACATCCCCTTATTTTGTCCCATCGTCATCTGAATTTCATAAAGCCCTCCTGATCCCCTTCGCTTTATCAGATGTTGTCTGGGTGAGGGTGATTCCAGAGCTTCGGCGCCTTGGAAACAAGATTTCCATCTTTCACCGAAAGCATCATTTTTTGCCAGTCTTTGCTATACTTTCTGCAAAAGACACACATTTTCCGAATCAATTATTGTCACTCACGGATGAATTACAATTCGAAGGGATTGTCATGAACAAGGCAGCAAATTGTGTGAAGATGTTGAGGGATTTTTTCTTTCCTGGATTAGGTATACTTTCTTGATGCTTCGACAGAATATTAAATGGAGAATTTTGTCAGGTTAGAGGAATTTGATGGATTTTGGAGAATATCTTTAACTCAAGGTATGAGCGTTCAAGGCGTTCAAGTGTCGGAAATTGGAATTTCCCCTCTGAAAGAAAACTTAAATGGATAAACGTTTCGGTTTCAAAGGTGGATGAGTAAATTATGAATTAACTAATAAACCATATATACCTATACATTTAAAAATAAAAACACAATATCGTAAATAAGTAAATTATTAGGGGAGGGCGGGGCTTTTTCACAGCAAAATGAAAATTTGACTTTGAGTCTAATTTGTGAAAGAATGACAGCCCGGATGAAAATTCTTTATATGTCACGAGTGAGAGAGACACAGATTTGAATGTTTAAAGCACTTTAAAATTAAAAACTTCAAAAATATTATTCTTAGCATAAACAAATTCCTAATTTCAGTAATGTACCTATTCTTAAATCATGATTTCAGCACGATTAAAATACTAAAAGATTCGTTATGTTTATGACGCGTTATAAACATATAAAGAAAATTTTTTATTTTCTTTAGTATTTTTCTGTGTATTAAAATTTACAAAAATTGGGAGTCTTCAAAGAGACTCACACAAGATTTTTTTTGTGTTTTTTAGTCAATTTACAAAAGTGTACAAATTCACAAATATCAAATATCACGCAAAGTTGACTTGAATTGCTTCAAAGTAGACACAAATAGAGAAAATTCACTATTATACTTTCACTTGTTCCTATATAGTGCCTGCTTAGGAGATCTTTATCTCACCTGGCTGGGGGGGCGAGTGCAGAGGTCCGTTTTTATGACCCCCTCGCACGAACGTATGACGTCAGGGCGAAAAGGGTTTAATGAGATAATGTTGGGAGGTTCAGAAACCACCCATATGTTTGCCTTTGTGTTTTAATATTTGCTGAACGACACAAAATCACCTCATTTCATTTTGTACGGCCTTCCTTGCACACAATTTTGTGATTTGTGTGACTGCGGGAAATTATTGAAAAGGCAATATTTGAAGGTACAATTGATAGGAGAGACAACATAAAATACAACTTCCGATGGCAAACAGCGGTCTGCACAGGCAAAATAGAAGATGATACACGACAAAGGCGAAGACTCTTTGGATTGTCTTTCACATCGTACCGACATTGTCCTCTCAAGTGCCTATTGAGAGTCTCTGCACAAGTCGCACTATTTGCATTGCACGACTCCCCTGGAGACATAGAGAGGTCTTCGAGAGAGAGATGAGCCAATAATTGAAAATTGAGATGAAATAGCTTGTGAATTGACTTTTAACGAGGAATAAATTAACCATCACCGGAAGGGTGGCAAAAACTCTGGAGGAAATTCAGTGCAATGATGAGGGTTGAGGCGGGTGAAAATATCATCTGTGACACGTGACTGTGTCTAATGGAAAAATTTTCAATTCTCTGGTGCCAGTCCCAATGAGGATCATCTGCAGATGCCTCCCCACCCAGGGGTAAATGTCCTCATGGCACGTTCATCACCAGCAGATGTGGGTGAATTTAATCATCATCACTATATGGCGAAAGGGTTGGAAATTCTATTTGTGGCTCACTTAAAGTAACGCTCAACATACGTGACAGTGGATTAAATTATAACGAGGATTGTAACCGAGAAATCTGCTCATGACACACAGTTCAAAAAGAGCAAAATGTATTATGGTTTTAGAGTGTTAAATTCACACCCGAAAACCATAAAACATTTTGTCGCAGGATTTTAATTTCAACTGTTTGTAGCAGTTTTACAAATTTTCATTTTGTAAAATTCTATCAACATTTGAGTGATATTTCAAGAATGGTAAATTCATTTTGTTCTGTGTCCTTTTTGAAAGTCTCTAATGGAATTGAACCTTTTTCCCCGAGAGATAGATAAAGGTTTTAAAAATTGTAGTATTTCTAAAAAAAATATACAACTTAGAAGAAGAAACTTGATCAAATAACTTTATATATGTACTTCTTCTTTGGTGGAAAGAATTCGAGGTGTGTATACTAACTAATTTTTGGCTAAAATCAAATTGTTCGTTATTTCTTCGATTATTCGTTCACTATGTTTGTTCGATCATTGCTTCGATTATTCGTTCGATAAAAGTTTGTTCGATCATTGCTTCGATTATTCGTTCGCTAAGTTTGTTCGATCATTGCTTCGATTATTCGTTCGCTAAGTTTGTTCGTCATTGCTTGGATTATTTGTTCTGGAAACTTTTTCGGTGCCTAAAAATAAGTCAATTTATATCTATTAGCACTTCCACTTCCAAAAACGCTCACGCACTCCCATTCAAATGTTAAATACTTCTAACAATAAAATCTCCCTCCCCCTTGGTTAAAGGATGCCCAAGAAATAATTGAAAAATCGTTACAAAAATATACATAATGCTTAAAATAAAGAAATAAATTACCAAGATTCCAACTGTTTCTGACTTACCTTTAATTTCTTCCACCATGTCGGGTCTGGGGAATTTGTTGGGTCGCCTCCTGGACGTGTCGGGCCGAGTTCAAAGAGACACCCTTTGCCAGGATGAAAATTCTTCAGAAAACCTAGAGAGGGAAACATATGGCAAAAATATGGAATTTAACCCGAAGAAATTGTTCAACATCCAAAAAGATGTGAAAGTAAAAGTGGGTGGAGGAGTTTCAAATTCCTCCGGGGCATCTTTGAGCGAACGCTCCGAACTTGAGTAGCTGCTCTGAATCTTTGAATGTCACAGACAGAACCTCCCTCAATGAAAAGATGTTTTATTGAAATTATCAAAGTCAATCGAGAAGAGCCATAAATGATGTGAGAATCTCGTAAAATTTCTTGAAAATCAACAAAGTATTTTATGGTTATACATTCTTGCTGTAATTGAGTCCTTCTACAGGAGAGACTTGGTTGATTGGACTGAGCGTGGTTATCTGAGGGTGTCTGGTTGAGTCGTGAGAAAGCCAATTTGAGATGGAGGAAATTTATTCATAAAGAGAGGCATTATCAAAAAGTTCATTTAATTATTTCTCTCCTGTCCTAATGCCTTCCATCATCAGCGGCGCTCCATTTAAGGCGCGCTCTTGTGATTAAGATTTCCAAAGGGACAATGGCGCCAAAGTGTGCCCAAAATGAAAATGCTGAGTTGTGGCTCAGTGGGAACTTTCTCAGTTGATCTGATCATCAGAAACACGGCTTCAATCCCAATTTATTGTCTCAGACGATGGAGATCATCTGTGCGCGGTCAATTATGCAATCATTTTCGTTGTAATTGTAGCGCACAAAGGCTCCCATTTATGGCAGACCGACTTGCCATTGCGGCCCTCATCAATTCAAATATGACTTCAATAGGGCCTCGCATGGAGATGCACCTCATTTATGCTAATTCACGCTCAAAATTCCCTCTCATTTGCTCAAGATCGCGGTTGCGGTGAACATCTCCCCGCGGCGACAGAGGCTCTTCGCATAGTCTCTGCGGACCACTCTTGACGGATGATGAATTGAAGACTTGGATGTTAAATGATGCAGAGAACATATGCGTAATAGACCATCGATACCTTGTTTATTTACCTTCTAACAAATTACTTGGGAAATACCGGAAATAATAATTTGACGCATTCATCAAACTATTGAAGAGTTTAGGGCAAGATGGGCAAGATTGTGTAATAAATCGACTTAGTCATTAATGAGACATGTGCGATAAAATTTTACTGCATGTCAATTACGTCATTGTTTTATCAGTCAAGTAAAACGTGACTTCTTTTCTTTCACAGGTAAATTAATATGAACAAATCATTCCGCGACATCTATAAACTGCTTTGATACTTTGAATTTCAAATTCAAACAACTGTCAAATGAACTGTCAGGTCGGTAGTTTACGCTGCTTTATCACTAAAACTCTTTCTTATCCACAGAAACGCTTAATTGAAAGAAATACAAAATCTACAAACCGATAAGATTATTTCAAAGTTTCGAAACTCGTCAAACATATTAGTTTTCTCGACCATCAAAATTTATCTGAACATAAATTTGCTTATCTGAAATTGTGTTATCGCCTGTGACCCACAATCACTCACGTTCCCCTCATGCTTTATTATGAACCCAGCACTAATGACTCTCACTAATGATGTGTGAAAAATTAACACTCAAAATGTGACGAGTGTGGCGCGCAAAATGGCGAGATATGTTCGAGATGGAGAACATCTCTGGAAGTTGCACAATTGCAAGTTCTCGCTGGGGTTGAATCGCATTTTCATCCAGCTTATATCAGGCACAGTCTGTGTTATTTATTAAATTGTCTGGAAACTCTATCAGCACTAACGTATCTTGGCTTCCTCCTCATTCCATTTGCCGCTCCGACACACGGGAATCTCCTTCGCGCCAGACGAAGGGGAATTGTGTAAAATTTACACTCAAAGGAAAAGAAGTGTTACATAAAATTTAGATATATTCACCTCATAAATCTCCAACACACCACCGCTGAAATTTCTTATCAAGTTTCACATAATTGAAATTCTTATGTGGATATTTTCTCCTTATGGTTTCCTGAAGGTGACTTAAGCACCGAAGCTCAACGAAAAGCGACCAAATAAAAGTGTAGGTAAATTAAATATTATATTAAAGACAATTATGTTTGGAACAAGTTATGATTGGATCAACTAACTAAATATCAAAATTAGTACAATATTTAAAAAACACCAAATAATAATAAAATTAGCTATTTGTGGATATATTATCATTTGTAATTTGTTTTTATTGCCCCGATACAAAAATGGCAAAAGGTACTGCAATCCAAATGTTTCTCCGATTCTCTGATTCTCCGTCTGGTTTAGATGGTTCTGATTCCGTCTGGTTCTGATTCTTCAAACCGTTGCAGATAGAGACTTCGGGTCTATGGGGGACCCCCCCCTAAAGTCGACCCCAGGGTTCAGGACCAGGCCCATCATTTTTCTAAAAAGCCCCCCTATCCCCTATAAAAACATGTTTTTTGGCATATCTCGAAAATGACTTTAACGATTTTTTTCATTTTCATATATATTTTGTAGATTGACTAGATGCACTTTTCGTCCATACATGCCAATGACCTCCACACATTCCGTCTAACGGTTTTTCAAGGTCAAAAGTTGAAATGGACATTTTTTAAAGTTTTTTCGCCCCCGAACCCTATAGCATGTGGCTACAAAGATCTTTGAATTTCCTACAATTCGAAATTGGTTTCAACAGACTTCTTTATCCCTCTAACTCCCTCCTCCTCAAACGCAACGTGTCGGGGCACTCTGCCAATCTCTTTTTTTAGTGGAATTCTTACAGACTCCACTATTGCCGTGGCTGCAAAATACCAAAGTGGTCAGACCGGTCTGAGATTGGGGTGGGGGGTGTTTTGGGTCTCACTGATCATGAATACCTAAGTGGGTGGCCAAAAATTGATTTTTTCGGCCGTCCGCCGGAGAATTGTTATAGCGATAGAACCGTTATAGATAGAGACTTGCGGTTTTCGGCAAAGGTACATAAGTATAGGGGTAAATTACAAGATGGCGCTATAGTCGATCTCCCCCACCCCCACCATCCGCGATTTTGAATAGTGTTGAAATATTATTTTTAGGATATCTCGGAAAAAAAACTCATCAATTTTCTTGAAATTTTAATATGTTGTAAGGTAAACGCAGTGCGTATCGTCCATGAAGCTGCTATCGTCAATCCATGTATTTCGCTGCGAAATACATGTATTAACGATAGCAGCTTCATGGACGATACGCACTGCGTTTACCTTAGCTTAGGCCGAGACCTTTCCAACGATATACACAAGTCTCTAAAGTTTCCTGAAGCTGAGATAAACCGGTTTTAATATGGAATTTTATATTGGCTATATATCCCATTCTATGGGTCAGATCTTAATCCTTAGGTACTTTTTGGAAAGGTCTCAGAAAATGCTACAATTCTTTACAACATTGGAAGTTCATCCAGCCACCGCTAGTGGCGCTAAAGTCAACAAGGAATTTTCGAAAATTAAAAGACGTAATAAACAGATCAATTTTCTTGGCATAATCTGTAAGAATTCCACGTTCGCAATCTAGGATTGTCACTGGTTAGTAATAATTTTCAAAATCCGATGTAAAATATTTAGAAAATCTATTTAGTTTTTACAGTATTCAGTATTGAAAATTTAAAAAAAAACTTAACTCTATTTAAACACAGTAATTTATTCATTCGTACTCTAGGTAGAATGTTAGGGCGTGGCATCTTGAGTGTCACGCCTACAATTTTTTTGTCGATCGCATAAAGAGATATGTCTAGAATTAATTTATTCCAATACCCAAATTTACAGAATGTTATTATAATATGGAGAACATTTAAACAAGTGGGCGGAGCTTAGAGAGAAATTACTAGTGGGCGTGGTTTTTATATATATAAAAGTTTTCTTGGTGGGTGTGTCCTAATGGCATTATGAAAGCGGATAAGTGTTTTTTGTGTTTCGCAATCAATTGAAATGTGTGTTGAATTACAGGTGGATTTTGCATTCTACCAGAATATGGTGGATGTTCTCATTCCCGATGTTTTACGCCCAATACCCAGTTCACTCACTCAAGCCATCCGAAATTTCGCCAAGAATCTCGAGAGTTGGCTCTCGGCGGCCATGAGTGAGTGTCCAGACTCAATTCAGCAAATCAAACTGTCCGCTGTGTCAGCATTTAGTCAGACTCTAAGGCGATACACATCCCTCAATCACCTGGCGCAGGCTGCGAGAGCTGTGCTGCAGAACAGCTCCCAAATAGCTCAGATGCTCAATGATCTCAACCGAGTGGACTTTCACAATGTTCAGGTAATTTGGAGAAAGAAAAAAATATCATGAAGGATATACCTAATGTAAATATTTTACATAAATTCCATAAATTCGTAAATATTTCAATAGGTTTAATTAAAATGATTAAATATTCGTAATTTTCGTAAATTTTTACGAATGTTTTACGACTATTTCTACAAAAAGCGAATACTTTTTTTCGAATATGAGTAAAAGACAACAAATTTTTTCCAGATTTTCCTCTTTAAAAGAAAACGCCAAAATATGTGTAGGTAGAATTTAGTAATAGCGCCAGCATTTCCAGGAACAAGCTTCATGGGTATGTCAGTGCGACACGGCGACTGTTCAGCGTCTGGAAAATGACTTTAAGGCCGCCCTGCAGCAGCAAAACACCCTGGAACAGTGGGCATCGTGGTTGCGCCTTGTGGTTGACTCGGCTCTTGAGGAGTATCGCGGGAAACCGACCTTTGCCAAGGCGGCGAGACAATTTCTGCTCAAATGGAGCTTCTACAGCTCAATGGTGATACGAGATCTTACACTAAGGTCAGCAGCAAGCTTCGGCAGTTTTCATCTCATTCGACTCCTCTACGATGAATACATGTTCTTCATTGTGGAACATAAAGTGGCTCTGGCTACCCAAACCACCCCCATTGCAGTGATGAGTGATGTTGATCGGGTGAGTTTTAAATATTGTTATTGAATGTTATCTCAACTGCAGAGGATATTATTGCCCCGACACAAAAATGGCAATACTGTAATCCAAATGTTTATCTGTTTTTCTGTTTATCCGTTTATCCGTCTGTTACCGCCCTGGAGACCAAACGGTTGCAGATAGAGACTTCGGGTCTTCGGGGGACCCCCCTAAAGTCAACCCTAGGATCAAGACCAGGCCCTTCATTTTTCTAAAAAACCCACCTATCCCCTAACATGTTTTTTTGGTATATCTCGAAAATGGCTCTAACGATTTTTTTTCATTTTCACATATGTTTTGTAGAATCACTAGAAGCAATTTTAGCCCATACATGCCAATGACCTCCATACATTCCGTCTAACGGTTTTTCAAGGTCAAATGTTTGAAATTCTCTTTTCAAGATTTTTACTCGCCCCAAACCCATCATGTGGGTACTCATTGGAAAGGTCTTTGAATTTCCTACAATCCAAAACCTGTTTAAACTTAATTCGGGTTTAAACCAGTTTTAAACCGGAATTCGTTCTTGATTCTCACCCCCTCCATCAGGTGGGTAT
>CAKKOB020000043.1:0-15695 GCA_918844115.2 Phlebotomus perniciosus
ATAAAGTAAGTTTTCACTATGGAGGGAGAAGAATACGTATTTTTTTTACAAAACTCAATTATGATTTTAAAATCTCTCTTCATCTCATCTAGTTCCATGAGATTATCTTTGACGCTTTCTATACGGTGATTGCTACAAATGTCGTTCTCAAATGCATTTTCATCTTGCTAAATCATAAAGAAGTTGAGGATTTTATGAAGTATTTTGATGAATTGGTGGTTGAACTTGAGGAATTAACTGATCCTAATATTCAAAGAATATTCGGAAATGATGTATGTATTAATAAATAAGAGGAAAATGCCTATAATTAATTCAGAAAATTTATGATTAATGGTTTCTACATTACAGAAAAAGTATGGGCAAATATTCACCAAATTGAATTATGCGTTTTGTATTACTGGTGCGTGTGTCTTCACTATATACTCCATAGTGTTTGGTAATGGGGATACGCGGATGCCTATGTATAACACGTGGGCTCCATTTGACCAAGTCAGCAGTCCCAATTACGAATTGGTGTTCTTATATCAATTCTTCGTAACACTCGCATGTCTACTAATTTATATGCCATGGATGAGTCTGATAATACGATTTATGTCCTTCGGCGCTACTCTCTTCAAATTCATTCGCCTCTCAATCATCAAGTCTTACGATGGGTTTTTTGAAAAGGAACCAGACGGGTAAGAAGATTACCATGCCTTTTTATATCAAAGGCAAAAATTAAGCCCAAAAAGAATTCTAAATTTGTCGATGCCTTTGCATTTTCTCTGTGGTAAATCCGCTCTTTTTAGGAAATAGTATATACAAACATACCTAATGGGATAAAGTTTACTATTAGGGCTTTGTTTGTTTTACACGGAGAAAATCCGCTTCTACACATATTGTTCAAAATTCATATTATTTCGTTACTGTTGCAGTTCATACGTTTTGAAGAACATTACAAAACACACCGAGGAGGAAATTCTATCAAGAATGAGAAACATCATTGTTCAACATTACAAGGCTCTGGAATACGCCTCGAAGTTAGAATCTTTGTTTGCTCAAATATTTTCCGTGGAATATGTGGTTCTCTCCGTTATATTGATCGTCAGTCTCTTTAATGTTAACATGGTTGAAACTAAGCTGGAAATCGTCATTCATGTGGTGTATATCCTTATGAATATAATTTTATCATTTCTGATAAATTTCCACGCAGAACTATTGTTGATTGAGGTAAGTGCCTAACAATATGACGGATTTAAAATGTTCATCACAATATATACCAAAAATTCAATGTTTTTCAGAATGAAAAAGTTTTGCTCGCTTTATACGATTATCCATGGTACACAATGCCTAAGAGGATTCAATTTTTCGTGCAAATGCTCATTATGAAAAGCCAGTCACCACCAGGAATTACAGTTTGTGGTTTAGTCCAACTCGGAGTGATGGGCTTTCAAACAATGATCAATCGCAACTATACATATTTCACACTTCTACGAACTATGATGTCAGACTAAAGTTTAATTATGGTTTTGCATTTAAATATTTGGTGAGGATTGTGGAATCGGGGGTAGGTACTTTTTGGGAGTTTATTAATGTAAAATATGTTTGTAATTTTTACAGCTTCTGCTTCTAATTAATTCTTCACTCCATATCTCTTTTGAGAAGTGACGTACCTGCAGACATCAGTCAGTATTTTAAAACAAATTATAGCTACAATGATTCAATTATAACTACAATAAGCATATTCAATTATATTAGCACTGAAGTGCTTTATTCAATCGCACCGCTGAGTTTAAAAATTATAAAATGTGTGCAAATAAATTAATATAAAGTATACACTTTGTACACGTGCTATTGTAGCGATTGCTGTTCGGGGAAAGAGACCACGAGGAGAAGCAGGAAATTCCAGGGATTAAAAAGCGCACGATCTATATAGGGAAAGGTTACAATTTGAATACAAATATACTAATAAATCACACGTTCCCCTAAAAAAAATTATCAATGAGAAATATTTTTCACATTCTTTAGGTATTTGTCAAAGACAACCTATAATAGTAACCGAAAATATTTTGTTCGTTTTGTCATATTAGTTCCATTTCTAGGGAATATTGAGGGACAAAATGAGACAAACGACAAATTATATTAACTTATTCTTTACCGAAGGCTTTTAAAGGCCGTCTGGGAAAAATTTCTGTTTTATAACCCTTTTTATTTAAATTTCTCTATCGATCTTTATTCTTAATGAACTGATTCAAGTTATGCATATGCAACTTCATGTAAAATCGAGCTTAAATTGTTAAATCGAGCTTAAATAAATTGAATTACAGTAGTAAATGGCTTAAATTGTTTTTTCATTGCAAAGGAAATCAAACAAACATATTCTTTGTTACCGCTTTAGGATTCTTTATGCTTATATTACACAAGCATAACATTAACACAAATTGCATGCCCGTGTCAAAGGCATAATTTCATAACTGATGAAAAGGGATTATTAACGATACTTTTTTGAATAATTTATAATATTATCATACAATGCACGCTACCACCACAGTTAATATAAAACTACTTCCTGGATGAAAAATGATTGAGTTGTACTTTTTGTTCTCTCTGTGAATCTCACTTCAGGGAAAACTCTTTAAATTCTTTGTGATATTGCAATGATCAAGTGGTTCAAGTTCAGCAAAAAAACTTTAACTGAGGCTCCATGGCTGAAAAATAAAGAAATAAGTTTAAGTGCGCAAATATTAGTGAGATGGGGTATAATTCTTCACCCGAAAATTCGGACGTATTTCTTCATTGTTTGTATAGCCATTCTCAACATACAGCAATTTCTTCAAGTTATTGCTTATATCAAGAATTATAAAGTAAGTTTTCACTATGGAGGGAGAAGAATACGTATTTTTTTTACAAAACTCAATTATGATTTTAAAATCTCTCTTCATCTCATCTAGTTCCATGAGATTATCTTTGACGCTTTTTATACGGTGATTGCTACAAATGTCGTTCTCAAATGCATTTTCATCTTGCTAAATCATAAAGAAGTTGAGGATTTTATGAAGTATTTTGATGAATTGGTGGTTGAAATTGAAGAATCAACTGATCCTAATATTCAAAGAATTTTCGGAAATGATGTAAATAAGAGGATAATGTCTATATAATTAATTCAGGAAATTTATGATTAATGATTTCTACATTACAGAAGAAATACGGGCAAATATTCACCAAATTGAATTATGCCTTTTGTATTACTGGTGCGTGTGTCTTCGCTATATACTCCATAGTGTTTGGCAATGGGGATACGCGGATGCCTATATGTATAACACGTGGGCTCCATTTGACCAAGTCAGCAGTCCCAATTACGAATTGGTGTTCTTATATCAATTCTTCGTAACACTCGCGTGTCTACTAATTTATATGCCATGGATGAGTCTGATGATACGATTTCTGTCCTTCGGCGCTACTCTCTTCAAATTCATTCGCCTCTCAATCATCAAGTCTTACGATGGGTTTTTTGAAAAGGAACCAGACGGGTAAGAAGATTACCATGAATTTTTATATCAAAGGCAAAAATTAAGCCAAAACAGAATTCTAAATTTGTCGATGCCTTTGCATTTTCTGTATGTGGTAAATCCGCTAGGAAATGGTATCTAATGGGATAAAGGTTACCATTATGGTTTTGTTTGTTTTATACGGAGAAAATCCGCTTCTAACACATATTGTGGAAAATTCATATTATTTCGATACTGTTGTAGTTCATACGTTTTGAAGAACATTACAAAACAAACCGAGGAGGAAATTCTATCAAGAATGAGAAACATCATTGTTCAACATTACAAGGCTTTGGAATACGCCTAAAAGTTAGAATCTCTCTTTGCTCAAATATTTTCCGTGGAATATGTGTTTCTCTCCGTTTTAATGATTGTCAGTCTCTTTAATGTTAACATGGTTGAAACTAAGCTGGAAATCGTCATTCATGTGGTGTATATCCTTATGAATATAATTTTATCATTTCTGATAAATTATCACTCAGAACTATTGTTGATTGAGGTAAGTGCCTAACAATATGACGGATTAAAAATTTTCATCTCAATACCTTACCAATATTTCCAAAAATTCAATGTTTTCAGAATGAAAAAGTTTTGCTCGCTTTATACGATTATCCATGGTACACAATGCCTAAGAGGATTCAATTTTTCGTGCAAATGCTTATTATGAAATGCCAGTCACCACCAGGAATCACAGTTTGTGGTTTAGTACAACTCGGAGTGATGGGCTTTCAAACAATGATCAATCGCAACTATACATATTTCACACTTCTACGAACTTTGATGTCAGACTGAAGTTTAATTATGTTTTTGCATTTAAATATTTGGTAAGGGTTGCAGAAAATGGAGGGTATTTTTTGACGGTTTATTAATGTAAAATATGTTTGTGATTTTTACAGCTTCTCTTCTAATTAATTCTTCTCTCCGTATCTCTTTTGTGGACTAAAGTAGGCACATGCGGACATCAGTCAGTATTTTAAAACAAATTAGATTCAGTGATATTACAATAAGCATATCCAATTATATTTGCACTGATGTGCTTTACAATCGCACCAGTGAGTTTAAAAATTATAAAAATGTGTGTAAATAAATTAATATAAAGTACACTTTGTATAACACGTGCTATTGCAGCAATTGCTGTTCGGGGAAAGAGACCACGAGGAAAAGCAGAAAATTCTAGGAATCAAAAAGGGCAACGATTTAAGGGAAAGGTTACAATTTGTATACAAATATACTAATGAATCACACGTTTCCCTGAAAAAAAAATCATATGAGAAATATTTTTCGCATTCTTTACTGCTCAAAGAGAACCTATTTTATTATAGTAACCGAAAATATTTTCTTCGCTTCGTTATATTTGTTTCATTTCTATGGAATATTGAGGGACATGATGACAAAATGAGACAAACGACAAATTGTTTTTTCATCGCAAAGCAAATCAAACAAACAGATTCTTTATTATGGCTTTAGGAATCATTATCCTTAGGTATATTACATAAGCATGATACTCTAATTACATGCTTGTGCCAAAGTGGAATAATATTAAAAAAATGAAAAAGGATAATTTTTATGAATAACTTATCATCAAATTATACACGCTACTGCAACAATGAAAATAAAAACTACTTCCTGAATGAAAAATGATTGAGTTGCATTTTCATTTACTACTGTAACATCTTCCTTCTGAATCTTTAACATATTGCAATGTTTAAGTTTGCCAAAAAAATTTAACTGAGGCTCCATCCTGAAAAGTAAAGAAATAAGCGAGCACAAGGGGTATAATTCTTCTCTCGAAATGGCTATTTTCAACATGCAGCAATATCTTCAAGTTATCGCGTACATCAAGGATAATAAAGTAAGTTTTCGAGATGGAGTGAGAAGATGTTTTTTACAAAATTTAATTAAGATTTTTTAAATCTCTCTTCCACTCGTCCAGTTTTACGAAATTGCTTTTTATACGATGATTGCACAAATGTCCTTCTCAAATGCATTTTCATCTTGTTAAATCTCATCTGAAGTTGAGGATTTTGGATTTTATTAAGTAATTCGATGAACTGGTGGTTGAAATAATTGAAATTGAATTCAAAGAATTTCCAATGCCTATAATTAATTCACGAAATTTATGATTAATGGTTTGTACATTACAGAAGAAGTACGGGCAAATATTCGCTAAATTGAATTATGCGTTTTATGTGACTGGTGCGTATGATAGTGTTCGGCAATGCGGATACGCGGATGTCTATGTATAACACGTGTACTCCATTTGATCAAGTTATTGGTCCCAATTACGAATTGGCGTTCTTATATCAATTATTCCTTATATTTACTCGCATGTCTACTAATTTATATGCCATGGACGAGTCTGATGATACGATTTATATCCTTAGGAGCTATACTCTCTTCAAATTCATTCGATTATCAATCATCAAATGTCGTATGTTGGGTTTTTTTTGGAAAATGAAATGCACGGGTAAGATTACCAGAATTTTTGTATCAAAGGCAAAAATTAAGTTCAAAGAGAATTTTAAATGTTTGCCTTCTAAATTATGCTTTTATACTTATACATTCTCCGTCTATAATAATTCCGTTTTCGGTTTTTTAGGAAGTGTCACAAGCGTACCTAATGGGATTACTGTCGCCGTCAGAGCTTTTCTTTGTCTACTCTGCAATGGCAGAAAATCCTCTTCTACCGCATGTTGGGAACTTCACATTTCGTTATATTGTTGCATTGTTTTGAAGAACATAACTTAACAAATTGTGGGGAAATTCGAGTGAGAATGGGTGACGTCATTGTTCAACATTGCAAAACTTTAACACGCTTCGAAGAACCATTCTTTGCTTAAATATTTTCAGTGGATGTGGTGTTATTCATTTGCGATAATCGTCAGTTTCAACTATTGGATAAACTCGAATTGAAATAACTATTCTTGCGGAGTTTAAAGGTTTTTGAAAATAATAATAAACTTTTTGATAAATCTCGAGATAAATCTTCACGTACAACTATTAATTGATGGATTAGCAGGTAGAATTTTTAAGTTATTTGTCTTTCAATTCAATATTTTCTCAGAATGAAAAGTTTCTCTCGCTCAATAGAATAAATTTTCCGTGTAAATGCTCATTATGAAAAGCCAATCACCACCAGAGGAATCACAGTTTGTGGTTTACTCCAACTCGATGTGATGGGCTTTCAAACAATGATCAATCGCAACTCTACACCAGCTAATATTTTACGCTTCTACGAACTATGATGGAAGACTAAAGGTACTTCAGCTATTAATTATTTGCAGACCTCTTCAGCTTCTGACATTCACAACTTCCTTAAAGGCCCCAAATCAAAGTTTATTATATGCAGTTTGTTGGGAAGTTTAGGATTTCATCTAAAGTTTACACATGGCTATAAATAATAAAGTGGCGGAAAGTTCTTTTTCATGTGTGCTTTCTCCGTTTGTTTATACTTATACAGTCTCAAACACACCTTCAAATCAACCCTTCAAAATCTCACACCATGTGAATTGGGTAAAAAGCTATTTAGTGTTTTAGTGTCTAAAGAAGCGTATCTTGTGGCCAAAAAAAAATCAAATAAATTTGCAATTTAGATTAAGAAAAAAATAGTCACCCTGCTTGAGAGGGTTCTCTGTTTCACGATTTTCATTCATAAGTAACATGGCTTTTTCTATCGCACATTTTGCACGCAAGCGCAAATTTGCCAACTGTAGTGTAAGTTGAAGGGCAATGTGGCTTGGTTTATAAGAGAGATCTCCTGGTCCAAACAGTTTTCCCGCGACGGTTCTATCGAAAGCATCTACAGTTGCAGTGAATGGAAAAACATTTCCCCAAAGGCGAATCATTAAAATATTCTCGTCCACGAAACACTTGTGAGATAGTTTCGGGGTGAAACGTCCTATCGTGACCGTGATTTAACTTAATTGTGCGTCCTTTTAACGGTAAGATATATTGTTATTGTGGATTTATTTATAGTGCAATTAGTTGGTATTATGTTTTTGTTTTTTTGTGTTGAATTTATTGTTATCTTGAAATGTTTTGGAATATTTAGAATGTAAGTAAAAAAAATTTGAGACATTTTTTTGTAAATTCTGGACAATTTTTTTACTATCATATGGGAAATTGAGAAAATTGTCACAATATACATAATCAATAATGTGATTTGAAAGGTGTTATTGAGAAGGATTAGGTAGGATCTTTTGAGCAGATCAAGATTTTCTTGAGAGTTTAGGTGGAGTCAATTCGCGTTGATCCGACGTTTGTGAGTTGCCTTAGGCTGTTAGAAAATTTAAATACTGATTCTGAGAAGTGTCTTGCTCGATGACGGGCTTATCTTTACAGAATTTTTCCAACAAGTAAATTCAATGTCTTATTATTTGAAAAAGCAAAAAAAGGCAAGCTTTCAATCTGTGTGAGACCGTTTATGTTAATGCTAAGCTGTTTATGTTATTGACTTCCATTCGGTTATTTTCATTCTTCAATCTAAATCACAAATTTCGCGGTTTTTATTATGTGTTGTTTTTAGAAGGATAAAATGTTTATGGTATTAAGGATGAAACTTGTGCGAAGCTAAGAGAAAGTTTAGACAATAGAAAACTCTGAGGATGCCAAAGGTCATGAAGCTCTTCAAAAATGTTTGATTAGATACCTAATTATGAATAATTTCATGTTCAGAAAAATTAAAAAAGGGAACATATAATTGTTACAAAATTGTACGCAAAAATTCAATTGTTAAATAAATGTTGTTTGTATACGAACGCAAATAACTTTTTCCTTTTTGCTCATAAATTTTGGGGATATGTGTTGAACATTTTGTTTTTGTGATGATAAAGTCATACTTCAACCGACAAATTTTCTACCCAGTTTGAGAATTTATAAATTACCCGAAATTTGCGAACAATTTGCATCCTTTTTTGCTGTGCGGGGAGAAAAAAGTCCTTAAAATAAATCAGCTCCGACGGAAAGTTGTGCTCTTTAGTAGATTGAAGTTAAATACTATGTTGATGGCAGAGAAATGCTCACCGCGAGCATTCTTTTTCATTAAAGTTTTCTAAGGATTTCTCTGTAATTATAGTTGTACCCACAGGATGATTATTCTTTTTCTCGAGTGAAACGAGGAAATAGCGATGTAAGACAGTGCGTAATACATATATAACATTTTTAAACAGAAACTTTGCATACATATTTAGTGTTGAATAATGCAAATATTTGCAAATATAATAGTTTTCCTTGCAACTTTTAATGACAACTGAATATACATTAATTTAAGTGATTCTCATCTGTGACTATATGCGTGTCATATATATTATGCAGGTTTTCAAGGGAGTTAAAGAATCGTGGGTGTGTTTTTTTCTACGATAGGAATTGTAATCTAAAAATGTCAACATCATTTCTTAATGACATGAAAGGAAAATAAATGTACCGAGATATATATGTATTTCAGTTACCCATATACTTCAGAATAAGGCGTGTTAAAACAGTATAGAAAAATATCCATTTAAAAAATATTTCTCCGAAATTAAATGTTCAGTGTCTTATTTTTTTAATGTCGATCCTATCTCACATTGCCTGCAATTTTATTCATGTTAATGGTGTGTTATTTCGCAATAAATTTGAGGGAATGAAATTGGCTGTATTTATGTACTTTCTTGCAGAGGAATTTCGCCAAAAATGTTAGATCATTTGCATAAATATAGTACCCTCTGCATCATTTTAAATCATAATTGGGTCAGGGTTGTCATGAGATTTTTGCGGAAATTATCATTAGGGAAAAGCGTCACTCTAATACCTTTTATTGTTGTTTACTCTACTCTTCTGCTTACTTAAATTGCTATGTTGTGCCATGGTTTACATCTGATAATCTTCCATGTCTTACTCTGGAGACAAATACCTAGGGCTGCTCTAAGCGATGTTAGAATAATTATATGCTTTTTTATGTCTTTAAAGTATGCTTCCCCTTTGCTCATTTCAGCAGATTCTCTTCAGTTGGGCTTTAAAAGTTATTTATGTTTCATGAATTTGCTATATGTTTTGTTTACTGTATATAAAACATTATTTTTTTTGTTTTGTGTGTAATTGTGAAATGTGGAAAATTTTGCACAAAGAACTACAAAATTGCAAACTATTGTCACAAAAGATGTTTTGTTTAACCGAATTTCTATATACCTATTGAAACAGCTGCAAGACTATTCGTAATACTGGTAATACTTGCAGCATTAGTCAACTGTACATTTCCTTTTTGTTTAATTGGAATTAGGAATCCTTTGTAGCCTGGAAAGTAATTAAAATGGACTTGTACAATTACCTACCCACTTTCTGTACAAGTGCAATTATTCTCGGATTTTGAGGAATTTAAAGGTGGTCTACCTCACCCACTTTCGCTAAAGTGTGCAATCTAAATCACGACCAGGACCTCCACATCAGTCTCAGACGCATCATACAAATGGCACACGTCCCATATTATTAATGCGCCGCTTTGTACATGACTACATAAATTATTTCCGACTGAGTGCGTTCATATACACTTTCGCCAATATACATACAGCCCTGTACATTTGGAGAATGTTGAAGGATCCTTTTTGCCACTGGAGGGACCGAAAAGTCAAAAAAATCACTTCATCTTAGGCTCCCAACTTTTGTTTTTTTAACGCTAGCGTAAACGAAATTTGCGTAAGAAGTTATCGCATTGGAGCTTGGATAAAGCTGCACGAAAGTTATGAGATACGGAAAGGGGGTTAAATATTCAAAATACTCCCATGTGAGGTATTCAAGAAAAGTTTTTGCTGAAATTTTGACTCTTCATTTGTCTTTCCACGCAATGTATGACAATGTTGAACATACATAGTGCTGTCTGTTATTAATTTATGAAAGTGATATACTTCCGTGGATTTAATCTTCTTCATATAAATTAATTTTGAATTGCAAACATAACACCTTATTCGGAGACACCATCAGCTTGGAAATAGTGATATGATGATTCAGTTATAAATTCCCAAGAAGATATCCTTATATGTGTAAATAATATATGATACTCACTTTAGGACATCTCATTTGATTTGATGTTTACGATGAAATGTTCAATAAATGATGACGGTATGAAAGAGATGATTTTTCCCATCGATACAACTATATTTGTTACGACATCGTGATTTTCTAAGAAGCTTTTTCCGCCTAAAAGCTCAACGTATTACATTTCTGCAAAGTATGGAGGATTGGAATTTTATAGTATCATTCAAAATGCAATATAGCTTCAGGTATATTTAGACAAATTATTGGGAATGGCGAGAAATTCCTTGAATATTTTTAAAGAGGCGAAACGAAAAGGTGAAAACAGTATTTCTCAATATTGAGAGTGAAAAGAAAACACTGGTGATTTGTTTATATGCTACGCACTTGGAAGTCGAAATTGAAAAGGCTTCAAGAGCAACTTCACAGCTTTATTAGAGAAGAAGATGTACCACACTATCAATACCCATATATTATGTTTATGTTGGCCACATGGCTTTCAACCCCCATGGAACAATATAGATGTCTTCATTTCGTGTTCCAACCAATGAGCAGTTGGAGTAACATATGCGATTTTTCCTATATAACATGAGAGCAAAATTTCCTCCAATGGGCGTTTAATTTATGAGAAATTGATAATGATTGCTCTTCCTAAACTATATAGTGAAGAAATATTGTAATCGGAGTGAATGATGAATTATAATAGAAGTAATTTTGACTTTATGAGTTTGAGTGTTGGGAAATTTTCTTATATCATTTTGGGTTGATGATATGAGGGGAACTTTTAACTCTTTCAATTTATTTCATGAGTGTTTAAACTAACTCCCAATTGTTATTTAATCTTTAAATTTGGCTAGATTATTAATATAATATTATTACGTAAAAAAGTAAAATCCCAAATTATTCCTATTAACACTTAAATGCGGTTATTAGGGCTTTTTCGATATGCCAAAAATCATTAATTTGACCAATTTGACAATGTTTATATGAATAAGCGATTGTACGTGCTCATATACAAATTTTTCGTCACCTAAGTAACCTTTCAGTGCGATAACGAGTTTGAATGATTTCATGAAACGCTATTATCTATAAATATTACAGATGGATGAATGACAATAATCACATGCTGATAAATAGGAAAAAAAGATAATCTATGTATAACATGTTGTAAATTATTCGAGCAAATATTGCAGGAACGTTGTGCTATGGTATATTGAAAGTTCCATTCACGGTCGATTTGTATTAAAAGTGGTTTCGTCGCAAATTTTAAAGAATTTCATTATTTCCCCAAAGAATGCTGCAAGTTATGGCAATGGTAATCGTTGATAACTAACGAAGCATATTTCCACCATTATATACTCCTTTGATGTGATACATAGGATTGATTAATGGGAATTACTCTGGGTTATTTATACACACTGTGAATTCTTTGAAAATTACATTTATTTACCGAAAAGACACACTAGGGGCTTCTTTTATATAACGTTTGAACTTAAAGTTCCCTTAATTTTTCGGTAAACCTAAAAATTTGCAATTTAGAAAATATTTGTAATGAATTTATCTTCAGTGAAAAATTCTAAATTATTTAGTCTCGCTCTGGCTTTTGATATCGTTTATCCCCCGAAAATGGTTATTTAATTCAAGGAAATTGTATATTTTGTGTACAAAAACGTAACACAATGCTATTAATCAAAGGGGCTCGTTTAAAAAAAGCCCTCAATTTTCGTGACTTCAATGGAATTCTATTGGTTCCGGTTCTCACATTTATTATCGGAAACAATGCCATTTGTTTGAATTGTTGGAGTATCCACGAGGTTTCCCTTAAAGCACGAAAGAGTGAGAAAGTCATTATGTGGAACTTCAAAGGACACGCAAATTAAACATTTGTCGGGGGGTGCTTTTCAGTGTTAATAAATTCTAATTTCTGACAAAGTATTAATTTCACCACACAATCTTTCAATATCTACATAATGAATAACACCTGAATTTTAAATCCTACCCAATTATTTATCATTTGGAAAATTCTAGGAAAAACTTTCAATTGTTAATGGAAATTTAAAAGGTCTTCATATGGTTCGTTGAACACCTACAAATTCATACAAATTACAAAAGGAGATTTAATGTTAAATTAAATATTAAATAAAATTTCACGTCAAAATACACATAATACAATAATAATGTTTACCGCAGTAAATAGAGGAATGTTGAATAATAAGTAGGGTAATGAGTGGTAATCTAATAAAAAATTATATGAAGAGGAATTTGATATCAACAGATGTTTTACAAAAAGCAGCTTTATCTCATGCAATATTTTTCCATTTTCATGAATTTATTACACAGTTGGGGAAGGTCATCAATTTCTATTTAACATGAAGTATATTTTGTAAAGTATGTAGCTTTTGTCTTTCTACAATACCCTTGAGATTAGTCTTTAGAATGTCGGGGGGTGGTGGTAAATTCCCATTCTCCTGAATTAACCAAATACTTTTTAGGCAATTTGCTATATATAGAAGTAAATTACACTTGAGATTACTCCTGAGAAATTACAAGTTTCAAACTATATTTTATAAGGTTTTGCTATTAGTTTATCTATTGGAATATTGTAAGCATCTCTAATTATTCTGCATCCACCTGCTTCAAACTTGGGTTTCCGATGTAGATTAAAGAAGCTTATCTCAATTTGTTATATCGTCTGCACAACCCAGACCTCGAACAAAACTGTTTAGCAAACGAACAGTGCAGAAGTGAAGGATTTGCAATGAGCTCATGTGGAGTTTGTATATAAACAGTGAACAAGTAAAAGAAGGAGGTGAAACTAATTGATTTATTTTGTAAACATATCTAATTACGCTATAAGTGTTCAATCAGTATCTCGATAATTTAATTAACTCGTCACGAAAGCTGATCATGAGGTGAAATATGTATTTTAATAGTTTAAACTTGGCGTTAATTTGAAAACTAAATGCAGAATTCCGCATTCGAATTTCCTGATGTATGTTTTACTACTGAATTCAAAAAGCTCTCTATGGATTTTATTTGAGAGTGTTTCACAGATTATTGGTTTTTTTTCTCCAAACATACATTCTTTTATTTTGCTCATTGTAAAAGAAATACTTCATGTCTATTCACTGTCTAATTTACAATCCCAGATGTCACAGAATTTACTGAAAAGGGTAGTCTACGTCTTATTCGACGAAGACGTGAAGGAGAATGTCTTTTCTTGATTCAGTTGACTCTCTCCATTTGCTGTAAGTAAGACCTAATTAACTTTTGGGGTCCAGTTAGTAAAATTATCACAGAAAATAGATCAAAGTCAACCAAGTGCACAAATATACGGGAAATAATTTTCTAAGTTTTGCCCCATTCCACGAATGTTTTACATTAATGAATAGTTGAACAATCTAAGAAACATAAATTAGGTAATGCTTCTTGTTTGAGTGATAATAAACTTAAAAGTTCTTGTGCCTGAATTCATTATACGTATACATACATATGTTGAATGTAAGTAGCATCTTTCGAGATTTAATTTATGCTCAAAGGATTAGGAAGATGTAATGAATAGGGTGACAATACGATAAATTGAATAATCTCTAAATGATTTAATGGAATAAATGATCAATGGAAGGGCGTTTTCCCGGGTGAACTGAGACAACACAAGATATCCAATCGACTGTCAATCAATCATTTCCGTTCCCAAATATTATTTTCACAACATTTTCACACCCTTTTCCTGTTTGCACCCTTGTGATTGACGTGTATTTTAAATTAAAATTCTAGATGAAATAAGTTTTATACCTACTTTCTTTTCCAACGTGGTTCATCATAAAAGGAAATGTCGATAATACTTACATACATTATGTATATGCTGGTAAATTATATACTTAAAAATGTTGTAATGAACTTAGCCTTTGAAAAATGTACTACCCACCTTTTAAGTATTTAGCATTTTCATCTTCAACGTGAAAAAGGCGAAAAAAAAGTGTCACGCAATGTTTCGTGTAGTTTATAGCTGTTTTATCACTCAGCATTTAGATTATTGATACCATAGGGACGACTTTACGTCGCACCATGGCTTAAAAAGGAATCCTTTAAGAGTTTTATTATCATTCCAGCAAAATGCGTAAAACACAAAAACCAGATAAAGTGTCAGGGGGTGCAGAATTGAAAAATCTGCATAGTATAAAAGCTCATATATTATGTGTATATGATGTTACCTATGCAAATACTGAGAACATTATGTGACAAATTTAATTTACACGCGAGAATTTTATCACGAATTATTTCACCCGCAGAAAAACCACCTTAAGTAATTGCTTTAAAGACTCAGCAAATTCTCAAACACACACTTTATGCATCCAGAGAAAATAAAATCTGTCTTACATTTCAGTTTAATTTTATTTCAAGCCTCTCTTGTAGACTTTTATGCCACGTTAAATATTTATGTTATCACTCTGCTAAAAATTCCATTTAGCACGCCTTTTAAAGGGAATAAGGACGTCTTTTAAGTAAAATATTGACATACTTTCGTGCCATATATTCCCATTCTTTACTTGCGTTAGGAAGTGCTTTATCCGTCTCACTACACAAGCACTCAGGGTTTTACTTAAATGGTCTAAATATCGATTCTAATCGTGTCAATGTAGTCTCAGTTTTAGCTGACACTAAGATTTTCTCATTTTTGCATAATCAATAGATATTTAAAGGGTCTAATGTGATGGCATGATTAACACTTTTCCTGGATGTTCTTTATAATATCAGAAAAAATGTTGTGCTGAATTTTGGTTTAAGTTTTTATTGCTTATCTTATTCTTTAATAGAAAATTTTAGAATTAGTGATCAGCTACTCGTTTTTAGATATTTACTTTGGAAAAATCGTGCATTGGAACGTCATAAAAGTGTGCCAAGTCATAAACACAGGGACATAGAAACCCACTGGCCAGAAACTTAATAGAGAAGAAGTACAACACACGCTTGAAAAGGACAAGAGCTCCTAAGCTCAGTTAGTGATTTTTTTTTGTTCTGTTTTTACATAATTTTAAAACTCACATATTGAGAATTGCTAGTGAGCAATGCCTCAGCACGCCATTGTAATAGTTAAAGCCAGAAGATTTCACTTATTGTTGATTGTTAATTGTAAACAGATTGTGAAATGTACAGAGGAGT